>PVJA010032130.1:0-24314 GCA_004027025.1 Myocastor coypus
AAAAAAAAAAAAAAGAAAAATGTTGGGAAGCCAGGCGTGGTGGCGCATGCTCATAATCCTAGCACTTGGAGCTGAGGCAGGAGGATTGATATGAGTTCAAGACCAGCATGGGCTACAAAAGTGAGCTCAAGGCCAGCCTGAACTGCATAGCAAGACACTGTCTCAAAAAAAAAAAAAAAAGAAAGAAAGAAAGAAAGATGTTGGGAGTAGCTGAAGTTGGAAAGTAATTATGTATGCAGGATGAAGCCAGCCTAATAACTCAGGAGCTTCTCAATGAGTAAATAAGCCATTATAGTTGGTTAACTGATTGCTGGGTAGAGAGGCTGAAATTAATATCAATATCTCAAGGGTGTAAATAAATGCTCTACCATTCTTGGGTGGTTTCTTGCCTCTGTGTAGGAGAGAGAAGATCTCCACCTGCCCCAGCTGTTGTTTCTTGTCCATCTTTTCTACACTCCTGATGATGTTTCCCCCGGCATACACTGAGAGTCCAGTGAGTCCTTACAAAAAAAAAAAAAAAAAAAAAGGGTGGGGAGCCAAAAACATTAAGAATTTTTTGTTTTATTTTTTTTTTCTTGTTTCAGAACGTTTGTTTGTTTATTTATTTATTTTCATGGCCGGCTCAGCCTGCCCTGAGGGCAGGGCTGGTGCAGCATGTGGTGAGGGGGATCGAACCATGGTCCCTGCAGCCGCCTAAGCTTTCCTAAGCAGGTGCTTTAGACCACTGAGCCATCCTGCCAGGCTCAAATTCCCCAATTAATAATGAGGGCCAGGCTAGGATAGGAGCAAATACTAGGCCAAGAAAACAAATGGTAGGGTTTATTTGTTTATTTTTATGGCTGGCTCAGCCTGCCCTGAGGGCAAGGCTGGCGCAGCATGTGGTGCCAGGGATCGAACCGCGGTCCCTGCAGCCGCGTAAGCTTTCCTAGGCAGGAGCTTTAGACCACTGAGCCATCCTGCCAGGCCCCAAACAAATGGTAGGGATTGGGACAAAAAGATGGGAGTTCTAAGTGGGATGAGAGTTGGAAATGATAACTTCTCTGATGAGTAGACATTCTAAGAGGAAAGATATTCAAGCACAACAGATATTTAAGCTGTGCAGTCCCTGTTTGAGCCACATATATGAGACTACTTTCATAAAAACTTCACTCTGACAGAGGAAGACAATAAATAAACTAAAATATATTAGAAGTCATTAAAGGGGACATATTTTTAGAAATAAATTAAGAGAAAGATAATTGAAATTGTACTAGGTGAAGCAAGGAATGTATTGTAATTTTTTGGTTTATATGTTTGAGATAGAGTCTTGCTATATAGTTCAGGGTGTCCCTGAATTTACTACGTTGTTCAGAAGCTGGCCTCAAACTTGCACCAATCCTCCTGCCTCAATCTCCCAAGTGCTAGGATCACAGGTGCGCGCCATCAGGTCCAACAACATATTATCATTTTATTTATTTGTTTATTTATTTATCATTATTTTTTTTTAGCACCAGGAATCAAACTCAAGACCTTGCTGGTAATCAACATAGATGTGTAGATCTCCTCTTATAGATATCTCAACCAACACATGAAGGAAGTCAAGGAAGTAGGCAGATGGATCTGAGACAAGATTTTGCAGGTGGTGAGAACTGCCAGTGGGGGTAGAGAAGTGTGAGAGGTGGAGAGAAGGATCAGTAGACAGTGAGGACTGAGGTACAGGGTGGCTGCACATGTTAGATCTGCTAGGAAGGGCCCTGGAGAGTCACTGCTGGAAGGAAACCACTGGTTTGCAATTTATTTTATTTATTTATTTATTTTATTTTATTTTATTTATTTTATTTTATTTTATTTTATTTTTGTCTTTTTGAGACGGGGTCTCACTGTGCAGTTCAGGCTGGCCTTGAGCTCATTTTTGTAGCCTAGGCTGGTCTCGAACTCGCACCGATCCTCCTGCCTCAGCCTCCCGAGTGCTGGGATGACAGACGTGAGCCACCACGCCCGGCTGGTTTGCAATTTAAACGGATCACTCACTGTCATTTGACAGCAAACACTAGGAAGACGATAGTATAAAGAAAGATGATAAGAGTCTCAGTTCCTCTTCTCTCATTGCTGGCACAAATGCCCAACACTCAAAATTAGGTAAAGAAAGGTTTATTTAGCTCACAGTTACTGGAAATTTCAGTCCATACTGAGCTGGCTCCAAGGCAAAGCTGGCAAAGAGCAACCTTTCCTGTTGGTGGCAAAGAGCACAGAGTAAAGGGAGGGCCTCAGGCAGCTAGCCAGCCTCTCAACCCTCCTTACGTTGTAGCCTGCACCCAGGGAAGTGCAGCACCCACACCCACAACAGTCAGTCACAAACTCCAGAAACCTCACCATGACTGAATGAGGCTTTGGGGGGGACAACTGGACACAAACCATAATAATAACAAAGCCATTATCTTACCTAATAAGGATGCAATTATTCTAATAAGCAAGAGAGACTGGTAATAGACTATTGTGGTTCACCTGCTGAAGAGTTGACAAAGAACTTGTGACAGACACAGAAAAAGAAGCTGAGAAAAAAAAAGAGTCAAGAGCCAATTACTAACCAAAGGAAAGCAGGAAATGATACAGGAAAAGATAACTATTATAGTAGTCTACATGACTCATTTTGACTAACATTTACATAGTCATAGTCATATACACAAAATGTTAATGAAATACAATTATCTAGTTATATTGGAAGGTGTGTGGTGAAAGTATGACTAATTTCCCCAACAAAGAGATCCTACATATTGCTTTTTAAAAATTCAATATAATAGAAAAATGTATAAAGCATATAGACAGTACAGAGACTAAGAGAAATGGGTCTTATCTAAAGGGAAGCTAAACTTACCTCAAAATTAAAATAATTTTATTTGTTGACTGATTGGTTGGTTTTTTGGTTGGAGTGACAAGGTCTTGCTATGTAGTTCATGGTGGCCTTGAACTCACTACATAGGCCAGGCTGGCCTTGAACTCCCAGTTTTCCTGGGAATTCCTATTGCCTCTGCATATACCACCATACACCATGTAAAGGAAAAGCAAAGTTACACTGAGATTTCACATTCACCTAATCAGATTAGTAAATATACAGAAATTTGATAACACATAATGTTGGGGAAAATAATGGGCCAAAAGACATTTTCATACATTGCTTTTATTTTTTTTAATTTTTTTTATTTAGTTATTTTTTTTTCTTGTTTCAGAACTTTTGTTTGTTTATTTATTTATTTTCATGGCCAGCTCAGCCTGCCCTGAGGGCAGGGCTGGTGCAGTATGTGGTGCCGGGGATCGAACCATGGTCCCTGCAGCCGCGCAAGCTTTCCTAAGCAGGTGCTTTAGACCACTGAGCCATCCTGCCAGGCCCCATACATTGCTTTTAGAGTGTAAATTGTTATGCCAATTTGGTGGACTATATTCCTTTCAGTAAAGTCTTATTACACCAGCTGCAGGGAGTCTTCAAATGCTAGCCCCTTCAAGCTTTGCCTCAGCTGCAAGGAGCAGCCTCATTGGACATGCAGGCAACCTGTGTCCTGACTAACACACAGGTCTTGCGTGGCCACCCATGCGGGACAACTACAAGGAGTTATTTTAGGCCCACAGCTTCCCTTTGGGTTAGGTGGCTGCGCAGTGCCCCAAAGGTCAACTCCAGCCTCCACCTAGTTCCTTTTTCTCACTTCTGCAGCTGCTGAACTCAAGGGCACTCTATAAAAACATCCTGAACTCTACATTACTGTCACAAATTATGCTTCCCAGAGAAGCAATCTGCAAAACCTTTGACCTCACAATGCCACTTCTAGTTTATTCCATAGACTCAGGCAAAGGCAAAAATGATATATCTTTAAGATTATTTGCCATAGGCTATTGGTAAGAGCAAAAACTAGAAACCATCTAGTTGTCTGATTATGAGTCAGATGACTGATTAAATAAAAGCATATGTATACAGTGGAATACTATGCAGCAACAGAAGCACCTAAAGAAGACTTTTACACAGTTATGTGAAAAGACACTTATATTGTGTATGTGCACCTGCATGCAGACATGTATATACTTGGATAGTTTTCCTCTTCTTCTTCTCCTCCTCCTCCTTTTTCTTTTTTTGTGACAAGGTCTCACAGCACACTGGATTGTCTTCTTTTTGAGTCAGGGTTTCACTATGCAGTTCAGACTGGCCTTGAACTCACTTTGTAGCCCAGGCTTGCCTTGAACTGACTTTATAGTGATCCTCTTGCCTCAGCCTCCCAAGAATGCCACCATACCAGGCTTTGCATATTTCTATCTGAATAAAAGATGCATAAAACTGATGTTGCTCATTGCTTATGAGTAGTCTTGAATGTATCAGGAACAAAAGTGGAAGGGAAATGTTTATATACTTTCACACTTCTTGAATCTTAAAATATGACAAAATGTTACATAACAAATGTACTAAACAATTGTCATGGTTTGTGTCTAGTTGTCCACACAAAGCCTCACACACGCAGTGATGGGGTGTTGGAGTCCCTTCTTGGTTCTCGTCTTGGCCTAAGAAGTCTAAATTTACAATCCTAAAACCACATTATTGGAATTCCACCAACTTAATTCCAATCTACCACTCCCAGTGCAACCCACGGCGATAACAAAGACACTAAAACATAAACATATATATATATATATATATTATATATATAAAATATTATATATATATATTATATATATAATTATTGGGGAGCCAAGGGGCCCTAAGTCCCACCATGAAGATGGCTTTCCAGAACCAAAAGAGTGACCCAGGGCAGCACTCAGGTTTTATTCATTGGAGAAGGGGGAGTGGCTTGTGAAAGGAAATTGTGGGAAGAAGATCAGCAATGAAGGGAGTTGTGGAAAGGTGGTAAGCATTGAAGGGGATTGTGAGAAGGTGAGCACTATGAGCTGGGCTAAGGTAGGAGGCCTGCATTCACCTTCGCCATATTTAGAGCTATGCAAAAGAAGTAATTTGCATTATGCTATTGTGATATCTAATATTTTGGGAGTCTGGCACTTCAGCTCTGATGTGTAATCTTTTCAAGCCCCAGGAAGTCATAGCCTCTATCTCAAGGCTCGATCCCAGCTGACACCGTGGAGCATTGGCTCTTTGTCCTGTTATCAGGGAAACATGCATGCCATCTTTAAAAATTACCACCAGCACTTCAGCTAGACCAATAAGGCCAATTGAAAGGATAATGAGATTTTGGGGATCTGGTGCTTCAGCTCTGATTTGTAATTTTTTCAATCCCCAGGAAGTCACAGCCTCTATCTTGAGGGACGATCCCAGCTGACACCTTGGAGCATTGGCTCTTTGTCCTGTTATCAGGGAAATGCGTGCCATCTTCAAAACTTACCACCAGCACCTCCGCTAGACCAATACACACTGCTTAAGGCCAATTGGGAAGATAATGAGAAGTCCTAGCCAGCTCTGTACATTTCAATACAAGGGAATAGGGTCAGGCTCAGTGAAAATGGAGACAGTCACTTGTCTTTCAAGGAGAGCTGCTCGTTCGGTCCTCCACAATGGGGCAGGAGTTTTAGAGTTTGAGATTAACTCATGATCCACTGGGATTATAGGTCTTGGTACCGGTAGGATTATGGGTATGAGTGCTACATCCAACCTGGGGCTGATAGCCTGAATGTAACGTAAGTGAGACAGAGAAACAGACAGTCTGTTGCCATTGTTGCTGTTCTGCCGCCATGAACTGGATACTTTCTACCCTGTGCCACTCAGCCTTGGAGCCAGCCAAGTATGGACTGAAACCTCCAGTAACTGTGAGCGGAATAAACCTTTCCTTCCTTCATTTTGGGTGTTGGGCATTTTGTCTCAGCAATGAGATTAGAGTAACTGAAACAACAGTGATAAACACAATTTTTGGCTAATTGAATTACTTAACTTTAAAGCCATTAAGCCTATAAGGTCCATACAAATGTCAAGCTCAAAAAAGTTTTTCCTTTGTCCCATTTTTGCAGAAGCTTCCTTGTATGTACTTAGCAACCTGATTTGTTCCCTGCGTAACCACACCACAAATACAATCTCTGTAACAAATGTTCATCATAAATTCTGTACTGTACAGCTTTGTCCACTGTGCCTGACCCCTCCACACTTCCTTGTTGTTCCCCCCTGGGAGATGAAACTACTGGGGGGGCGGGGGCGGCCCACGAAACCGCCATATATATGCTTGACAAATTACTCTGCAAACGGGCTGTTGTTTTGTAAAATGTCAAATCACAACATTTTCAGTATCCCAGGTGATTGTGCCCTAAACTAATTCCCAGAAAATTGTCCCCTGCCTTCCCAACTCAGTATCCCAGGTGATTCTGCCCTAAAACAATTGTCTCCCACCTCCTCAACCCGTGATTTTTCTGCTTAAATATCCCCTAGCAACAGTGCCTGGCATGAACTCTCTCTACCTGCAAGGGAGTGTAGCCACTGGGCCAGCTAAAATAAGGCACTTCATTTTGATTTTGGGGTTTAAAAAAAATGCATATATACATGTCAAGGATGTAGCTCAATGGCAGAGGACCTGCCTGCAAGTGAGAGGTCCTGAGTCCTGGTACCAAAAAAAAAAAAAAAAAAAGAAAGCCCACAATGTATAAAAGTACATATGAACAGCTTTCACAAAATAGACATCAATTAATCTATTAAAAAGAAATTAAAAGCACAGTTACTTCTAACAAGACCTACATATGTATATATATATACACACACACACTGATGTAAGCATAGAAGAAAGCCTAGAAGATTACAAAACTTGAGCCAGGCATGGCAGCGCACGCCTACAATCCCAGTGCTTGAGAGGACTGAGGCAAGAGGACTGCTGTGAGTTTGGGGCCAGCCTGAGCTACATAGTGAGTTCAAGGTCACCCTGAAATACATAGACTCTGTGTCAAAAAACAAAAATAAGAGAGAAAATGGGATACAAAAATTAAATGCAGTTGTCATTATGGGCAGCTTTAGAGTGGAGAGTGTAATTTTTTTTGAACACTTTATTATTTGAACCTAAGATACGTGTAATTTTGTAATTAAAAAATGTTTAAGGACCATTGAGATGAGCTAAAAGTCAGAGATAGGAAAATTTAGGGGCAATTATTTTAGAGATAGTTTAGGTGATGCTTCTAGGAGGTTGGAAATCTAACTACTGGAACAAGTATGCTGCCTTCAGTTTTTCTCCTTCAATCTTAAATGATCTAGTAGATAATTGGCTAAGTTAGTCAATTGCTTACACATTCTTTTTTTTTTTTTTTTTTTTTCGTTTTTTGGTGGGACTAAGGTTGAAACTCACAACCTTGCACTTGCCAGACAGGCACTTGTGTCATAGAGCTATCTCTCCAGCCCCCATCTTATACATTCTTAAGAATTTTACTTGCACATATGAAAAGTTCCTGGAACTGAGATTAAAATTTTTGGTCAATCTCTGGGAGGCAAAGGCAGGAGAATTACAATCTAATCATATGCTGGGCAATTTAGGAGTTTACCTAGATCCTGCCTCAAATTAAATTTAAAAGTGTGGGAAGAGAACTGGAGATGTAGTCAGCACAAAAGTCCTGGGTTCATTCTCCAGTACTGTTGAAACAAAGCAAAATCAACTTTTTTGGCTGTTTGTAAATTGTGCTGTTTATCAACTAAAATTACAAAAGGTAAGCACCACTTGATTCTATGAAGGTGGAAATCAAATGGTTAAAAAGGAAGGTTCATGAACAACCTAGCTCCTCTCCTTCTCTTGAGATAGGGTCTTACTACAGAGTTCTGGCTGGCCCTAAAATCGCCGGGTAGCCCAGGCTGACCTCGAACTCACAGCAATCTTCCTGTCTCAGCCTACTGAGTACTGGGATTATAGGTGTGTGCCACCACACCTGCCCACCTAGGCTATTTTATTTTATTTATTTTTTTTTCTTTTATTTAATTTTATTTATTTTTTTTTTCTTGTTTCAGAACCTTTTTTGTTTATTCACTCATTTTTATGGCCGGCTCAGCCCACCCCAAGGGCAGGGCTGGCATAGCATGTGGTGCCGGGGATCGAACCACGGTCCCTGAAGCCGCCCAAGCTTTCCCAAGCAGGCGCTTTAGACCACTGAGCCATCCCGCCGGGCCCCGACCTAGGCTATTTTAAAATGAAGTATAAAAAGACAAACTGGGGAACTCTTAACTATTTTTATTTATAAAAATCAATTTAAACTTTATTATTTTTTGTTTATTTTCAAACTTATTCTGACCCTTTTGAGAATAGATTGAATACATCATGCCCATTTATTTTTTCATACTTAGTGTTAACTTACTAAAGAAAAGATATTCTTTTAGATAACCACTACACAGTCATCAAATATGAAGTTACTTTAAATTTTAATCTGTGGTCTATATGCCTTTTTCTTTTTTTTTTAGAACCAGAGATTGAACTCAAGCCCCTGTGCTTGCCAAGCAGGCCGGCACTTATTCTACTGAGCTATCTCCCAGCTCATGTATTTCAGGATGGCCTTGAACTCAACATGTAGCCCAAGCTGGCTTCACCTGTGGTGATCCTCCTCCCTCAGCCTCACAGGTGCTGGGATTACAAGCATGTGCCACCATGCCTGGCTTGTCCATATTCCAATTTTGTAACTTTTTCCAATATATATATATATATATATATATATATATATATATTTTTTTTTTTTTTTTTTGTCTTTTTGAGACAAGGTCTCACTGTGCAGTTCAGGCTGGCCTTGAGCTCACTTTTGTAGCCCAGGCTGGTCTCAAACTTGCACTGATCCTCCTGCCTCAGCCTCCCAAGTACTGGGATTACAAGCTTGCGCCACCATGCCCGGCCCAATAAATCTTTTATAGCATTTCCCATGCTAGTAGAAGTTTCCATTTAAATCAGGCACTGCCTTTAGTTTCCAAGTCTCCTTAGCCCCTTCTGCTACAGTACAGCTAGTTCTTTCACTTTCTTGTTCCTGTTATGAAAATATCCTGCTTCTCATAAAACGTTGCCCCCACCATTTAGTACCCATTGATGACATTTGCCCAAGCTTTACTATTATTATTTCACAATGCTGACTCTCCAACTCTACCATTCTCTCTGGATTTTTCAGTGGAACTTTTACTTTCAGGAAAATAGCCTTCCCCTCATCCTTCATCTTTCTGTCTGTCCATCTGTTTCTCATTAGGATTGACTCATGAATTCTAATTTTTCTCATTGCTAGAGTAGCAATGAATTATAACTGACTGAACAGAACCTATACCAGATTTGGTCAGTGAGAAGAGCTTCAGACTGGCTCCTCTGACAAGGGTCTGCACAACCCCGTGTTTGGCTACAGTAAGATGTTCCAGGTCATCTTGTACCATTCTGCCCAAGCCCTGAAGTCAGCCAGTTCTCCAAAAAGCTCTGGTTCTGATTTGTACATTTGTGTAATAGGGCTTTTCATGCTTAATGTGTAGCTTTTTACCTGCAACCTTTATTATATTGTAAATTAAATGTAACTTTTGTCATTCTGGTGCAAAAAAAAAAAAAAAAAAGCTCTGGTTCCTTCTAGTGTTGGATGTGGAGATTCTTTAATTTTGAATTTAGTGTCACACAAATTAATATATTTAAATTTTTATAAACCATCATGTTTATAGCTGATTTAGCTCATCTCCCTTTGTGGTAAAAAGGAAAGGAAACATTTTTGAGCTTTAAAAATTGTTTTTTAGAAAAAAAATTTAAAAAAATAAAAATTAAAAAAAATTTAAAAAATTGTTTTTTAGGGCCAGTCAAATAGCTCAGTGGATTAAACTGGCTGCAAGTAGGTGCAGGGGCCAGGGTTCAATTCCTGGGCCTGCTGTGCTGGCCCCACCCTGGGGCGCACTGAGAGAGCAATTGAAACTGGACATGGCGGTGTGCGCCTGCAGTCCCAGCTCTTGGGAGGCTGTAAACAGGTGGATCACTACAAGTTCAATATAGTAGTGAGACATTGAACACCCTAGAGACCCTTTCCTAAAAAAAAATTCAGGACCCCACATTTATCGGACAAGTGCTTATTCCACTGAGCTATCTCCCTGGCCCCTTATTTAGTTGAATATAATTAATTCTGGCCACAGTTGCTAGGAAAGAACATTCTCTGCAATAGCTAAGTCTCTAGGTGGCTGCTACAGTATAACATATTCTCAAAAGAAATTTATGAACTGGGCTTTGCTAAAGAAGGATACATTTGAATCATCTGTAGGAAAACGAGAGCACCCTGAGACCATGGCATTAAGTGGAATAAATCAGACCCGCATCTCAAATATCACACACTTTCTCTTACATGAGATATAAATGAAGGGCAAAATGAGAGAGAGAGAGAGAGAGAGAGAGAGAGAGAGAGAGAGAGAGAGAGAGAGAGAGAGAGAGAAAGAGAGAGAGACAGACAGACAGACAGACAGACAGACAGAGAGAGAACTGGAAACAGGGACATAGTTCTTCTGCAGATGGGAACGGACCCAGAGAAGGAGGGAAGGAAAGGAAAGTGACAGAGTGAAGATGCGTGTGCATTTCCAGCTCCCCACGGGACATGCACTCATTTTGTGCCATAAGCATGTGGTAATAAAAATAAAACTTGAAAAGAAAAAAAAGGAATTCATAGGCTCAGTGGTACAATGTTAGCCTCGCATGTACAAGGCTCTGAGTTCACTCTCCAGTGCTGTGAAAGAAAAAAAGAATTCATGATGAAAGACTGCATAGGTTATGAAAGACTGTGATCTCCAGAACCCTGAAGAGAAATATAATAAAGCATAGGACATTGCATTGAATTCATTTCAAGGAAATAAAATCATATAGCTTATGAAATTACATTTTTTTGCAGTCAGATGCGAGTCATAAAAGAGATTTTTTCCTTTTACAGAATATAATGCATTGGAAAATCCAGTGGTTGCACTTCACATCATTTTTATGTATGTGATAAAGGTAGGTGAACTAGAAAATGTTTGAAATAAGCACATCAGTTTCTATTTTAACTCAATGAAATAATATATTTTGGCTCTTGATGACAGTTGTTTTAACACAAAAACCTTTGAAATACCAAAGGTGAAGTAAGTAGAGATGATATTTTGTGAGATGGCCTCTCAGGTAAAGACATATTTCATTTCTTTGTTGCATATCCGGTGTTCATTGTTCATTCCCAAGCCCACCACTGCATGGGAATCATCCAGGACTTCTGTAATTCAGGTTCCTTAACACCATTCTAGTTCACTGAAACTGTATGCAGCACCCCATGATTGCATAATCTGTACTTTAAAAATATTCTCAAGGAATGCTGAGGCATTTCATTATCAAACTGGCTTGGGAACTATTGCACTTGGCCAAAAAAGACTCCTGGTTCAGCCTCCCAAGTGCTGTGATTACAGGCATGCACCACTATCACATCTAGCAAAAAGTTCTAGTTTACAGTATATTTTACCAAGGAGACTAAAAATACATAGTTGGTCCTCTGTTTCTGTGGGTTCTGCATCTGTGCATTCAACCAACCAAGGATTGAAAATACTGTCTGCACTGAAGTTCTGCAGACATTTTTCCCCAATTATTTCCTAAACCAGTGAAAGCAAATATTGTAACGAGTGCCCACACTACAACCCCAATCCTGCTTATTTACTGTACAGTGACAAGACTACAATTTGAACTGAATACTGAGTGTTTAATTTATTTATTTATTTATTTATTTATTTATTTATTTATTTATTTATTTGTCTTTTTGAGGCAGGGTCTCGCAAGGCAGCTGAGGCTGGCCTTGAGCTCACTTTTGTAGCCCAGGCTGGTCTCGAACTCACACCAATCCTCCTGCCTCAGCCTCCCAAGTGCTGGGATTACAGGCGTGAGCCACCACGCCCGGCATTGAGTGTTTAATTTCGAAACAACTCATATCTTAACATCTTTTGTGCTAAAAGTAAAACATTTGTTGCCTACACATGCCATAGGTTTACCGTAGCTGTCATAAATAATACAGTAATTGGGGCTGGTGAGGTAGCTCAGCAGTCTAAAGCACCTGCTTAGGCAAGTTTAGGCAACCGCAGAGATCGAAATTCCATCCCCAGTACCACATACTGTGTCAGCCTCACCCCCGACTGAGATGGCCATAACACAAATAAATAAAGTTTAAAAAAAATACAGTAATTGGGGCCTGGCAGGATGGCTCAGTGGTCTAAAGCGCCTGCTTAGGAAGGCTTTGGTGGCTTCAGGGACCGCGGTTTGATCCCTGGCACCACATGCTGCGCCAGCCCTGCCCTCAGGGCAGGCTGAGCCGGCCATAAAAATAAATGAATAAACAAACAAAAGTTCTGAAACAAGAAAATAAAATAAAATAAAATAAAATAAAATAAAAAATACAGTAATTATTCACATAGTGCTTACATTGTGTTAAGAATTATGCAGATGAAATTAAATTTTAATGAAATATAGAGATGACCTAACATCCTAAAGTATAGTCACATGTAAATCCTATTCATATGTAAATCAAATGCCATGTAATATAGGGAACTTAAATATCCGCATACTTCTGTGCACAAGAGGTTCTGAGACCCTCTTCTCAGGTATATATAGTATATAAGCTGCCCAGTAGCATGCCTCTAGCTTATACATTTTTATAAGTTGTTACAAGTTGAACTTTTATAAATTACACTTGTTATGAGACTAATGTAAAGATATAATAGATTACTTTTTTAAAAATTACTAAGTAGGGCTGGGGAGATAGCTCAGCAGTCTAAGCTCCTGCCTGACAAGCACAAGGACCTGAGTTTGATTCCCCAGTACCACCAATTCTTTTTTTTTTTGTCTTTTTGAGACAGGGTCTCGCTATGCAGCTCAGGCTGGCCTTGAGCTCACTTTTGTAGCCCAGGCTGGTCTCGAACTCGCGCCGATCCTGCTGCCTCAGCCTCCCAAGTGCAGGGATTACAGGCGTACGCCACCACGCCCAGCGCATTTCACCAATTCTTAAAAGTTGATTTTTTAATTTAGTATTTGTATATTAATTTAATTTTCTTTTTTGCTTATTTTGAAATTAACAGTTGACTTAGTTACTACTTGGCATTCCACAAGCCTCCAAAGTACTCTATAGTCATTTATGAAACAACTTGAAACTCCTATCATCATAGTTAATGGAATGCTGACAATGACAGCATACTAAGTGTCTATAATTATGTAGGGAAAATTTTGTTTTATTTTTTAAAAAGCACACTTCTCACATAAAACAGAACAGAGTCTCAGAAAAGGTTTATTTTGATAGCTACAAATCAGTAAAGATTTGTAATTGTCATAGAAACATTAGATCAAAGCGAACTGCTTTGGTGTCCTTCAGATTATGAATCCCTAGCTCTAGTATTCGTTGTATTGTGTAGGAGATTTAGCCTGTTTCTGCACCTGTAAATGGACAGAAACAGTACCCATTCCACACGTTCTTTGGAAACCAACAATGAGTTGCATGTAAAGTGCTAGCATAGCTCCATGAAGGTGATAAAAAATCTGCACTTTTAGGTTACTAGGAAGAGTTACCAGAGAAGAAATGGAGAAAATATTTTCTTCACAACATTACACTAATGTTGCTCTAAAAAAAATTTTTTTTAATGGGCCGGCCTGATAGCTCAGCAGATTAAAGCACCTGTTCCGGCAGACGCAGAGCCCAGAGGTTAGATTCTAGCTTGCTGTGCCAGCCCTGCCCTTGAGGCATGGGCATGGTGTCATCTACTTGAAATCCCAGCACTTGGGAGGCTGAAAACAGGAACATCACTACAAGTCTGATCTACGTAGTGAGACCCTGTACACCCTGTACCCTGAACTAAATATGTTATTATTATTATTATTATTATTATTATTTTGTCCTGTATCTCACTATGCTCTGCAGGCTGGCCTTCAAGAGAATCTCCTGCCTCAGCCTTCGTAGTCCTACACTGGTAATACAGGCACAAACCAATAAGCACAGTACAATGGTGTCCTTCTCTAGAGTCTCCTCTCTCCCCTCTCCCCTCTCCTCTCTCTGTCCCTCTCTCATACCTCATACACACACACACACACACACACACACACACACACACACACACAATTTTAGTCTTTACTCATACTTTCAGTTGCTCACACCAGAGAATGTGGTATTTCAACAGGTTTCTGCTTTATTATGCTGAAGAGGACAGCCTCAACGTGCATCCTTTTAGCCACAGATGTCTCAAACGTCCTTTTTTATGGCAGGATACTCAATTGTATAAAAATCCCACATCTTTATTCATCAGTCGATGGGCATTTGGACTTCTACAGCTCTGTTAAATACAGCAAGTTTTTATTTTAAAATGCTGTTATGATCATAATCTTTTCATTTTATTTCTGTAGGAGAGAAAATTTGTCCTTATCTCCACTTGTGACAGAAACACTTTTCTGAAAGCAAAACATTATTAGCTTAAGATGTTTAATTCTGCAATATTAAGGGAAGTGGTGAGGACTTTTCTAAATCTAAAGCTGCTTCAAAATTATGAAGATTATTCAAAGATAATAAGATACTGGGAGCTAAATCTTTTGCAAAAGGAGGGGCAACCAAGAGAAGGAGGAGAGGAGAAAGAGTTGAAAAATGAATTAAGATGTGTTATGTCCATGTAGGACTCCCTATGTGGAATGCGATCATTATGTACTGTAAACAGGTACATACTACTAAATTTTTTTTAAAAAAGTCAACATAAGTTTTGGTTAAAAAAAGAAAAAGATGAAATTTTATTAGTTTAACCCAATGGGGCAATTCAAAACAATTCTCCACCTCACTCAGATCATTTCACTCACTCCGTTCCTTAGCCAACGTTAAAACTTTTTATACCAAGCCGAGCCTAGCAGGTATCACACACTGAACAGACGCACTCGCCCCTGGTGGAGCGCAAAAACAAAAGAAACGTCCCACCTCCCGGAAGGACAGCCTCTTAACCGCCCAAAGGGAGACGGTGCTTGGCCAACTCGGGGCGTGGTCGACTTATTACCTTGCCCCGCCCCTCCGTAGTTCTCCCCCGCCCCGTGGGTTTCGCTACAATCCCGACAGGCCCCGCGACTAGGAGTGTCACGTGAGGGTGGGCGGTGGAAGGAGCTGCTGCCTTCTGCTGGCTCTGCGTCTCTATGGTTGTCAGAGGTGGGCGGCTTCTACCCAGCTGCTAAAACTCCAGCGCGAACGGGTGAGTCCCTAACTCCGAAGGGCATAGGGAGACAGACATTTAGGAAAGACGAAGAGAGTGACGAAAGAGCTTTAGGGACCTGGCCTCCCAGCCGGTCCAGTGCCCCGGGATGCGGCGACTTCTCGGTGCCGGCGAGATAGCTGTCTGACCCTGACACCCTGGGCTCCGGGTGCTGAGGACTCCGTAGTCCTGCCTGCTTCCCACTCCCGGCTTTCTTTTTCCTCGCTGCGTCCTCTGTCCCTGTCTCCGAGAACTTCTGCCTGAACGGGGTCCTTCCTGGGCGCCGGTGTCTCTCGGCCGGTGGGTGATTGGGGGCGCGTGCGCAGGGACTGTTCCCCGGGAATTTTGTGGATGGTCCCAAGCGGGCGCGGGAGTTTGCAGCTGGGTCTCTAGTAGGCAGGTATATTAGCCACTGACTCCGAAAAGTGGAAAATCACTGGCGCTTTGAAGGAGTACAGCGAAGTGTAGGCTGCTTGGATTGTTTAGTTTTAGCTTTCCAGCGCTTCTGCGTTCTCGTTTTCTCACCCCTTGAGTGAGAATGTGTTTCTCTCTCTCCACTTTCCAGCCCTTCTCTCTCTTAAGTTTGTTTCACACCATCCCATACATCTTAAGATGTTTTGAGAATAGCCGGGTACTATTGACAGCGTGTGGCTGTTGAAAGACTTCAAGATGCGTTGTTCTTTTCATCTCTGTGTTCTTAAAGTTTAGTTTCTTCTTAGATGCTTAAAAAAATAATATAGGTTCCCCCTTTCGGTACCGGGGATTGAACTCAGGGCTCTGCACTTGCCAGACAAGCACTTATTCTACTGAGCTATCTCCCCGGCCTCTATTGTAGATACTTTAAACATAAGTAGGATAAGCATTTTACCTCCAAGAGATAAAAGCGAAAATATTTTAGGGACTGGGGAGTTGGCTCAGCGGCATAAATGCCTGTCTGGTAAGCACAAAGTCCTGAGTTCGATCTCCTGTACCCCCTGCGCCCCGCCCCCCCGAAAAAAAACGTTACCACAAAAGTAAAAATATTTTATTCTGTCATACCTTAGACTCATTTTCCCCCATTGTTTTCTAAAACCAATGTTATCAGATCTTTTTTTTTTTTTTTGTCTTTCTGAGACAGGGTCTCGCTATGCAGTTGAGGCTGGTCCTGAGCTCACTTTTGTAGCCCAGGCTGGTCTCGAACTCGCACCAATCCTCCTGCCTCAGCCTCCCAAGTGCTGGGATTACAGGCGTGAGCCACCACGCCCGGCTTATCAGATCTTTTGAGTGACTTCTTTGACATATATATCTTGCTTACATTAGAGGATTCTTTTGAGCCAAGTCGGCTATGTTAGAAAGGAGTTGACAGATAAAGTGGAACAAGTTTGTGGTTGATAGTTTAGGAGAGTTTAGATTTCATGCAACCATATGACAAAGTATTGACCAAGATGACCAACTTGCTGGCTTTCTGGTGTACACAAGGTAACACATTTGTTGAGTATTGCCTTATCCTAAAACAAGGTAGAAGCCGGGTGTGGTGGCGCACGCTTGTAATCCCAGCACTTGGGAGGTTGAGGCAGGAGGATCAGTGCGAGTTCGAGGCCAGCCTAGGCTACAAAAGTGAGTTCAAGGCCAGCCTGAATTACATAGTGAGACCCTGTCTCAAAAAGACAAAAAAAAACCAAAAAAAAAAAAAAAAAAAAAACAATGTAGAATGTACGGCCACTTGCCCATGAGCTAGTCTTTGCCTCCTTGCTTGATAAGTCTATGATTATCTCTTCCATTTACAGGACATTACTGTAGCCAGCTACTTATGTGAAAAAAAAAAGTGTTGTTGATACCTGCCTGTACTGAAGTTCAGAAGGTACAAAATAAAATTGATGAAAAGCATAGATTCAGAAGTAGTTTCTGAGTGATTTGAACTATTAAAAGCAAGAGAACAGTGTAATCTGGAGAGTATTTAGGAAGACAGCAACAAAGATGACCTTTGTCACTGTTTTTCTATATAGAGGGTTTGTTGAGGTTAGTAATCTTTGTTGTTGAGACTGTCCAGGCCATCCTGAAACTTACAGACTCAAGCAGTTCTCCTGCCTCAGCTTCCAGAGTAGCTAGGAATACAGGTGCCTGTCATAATGTCCAGTTTTATTCAGTGGACCTTTGTATTCCCTCAAAGCCTGCACCTTGAAACTGACTTTTCTATATTTAAGAAAGAATCAATTGACATGGTAATTTCTTCCATAATTCAATTTTTTTTCTTTGTTTTGGCTTTTTGAGACAGAGTCTCACTATGCAGTTCAAGCAAGCCTTGAACTCACTTTGTAGCCCAGGATAGTCATGAACTCGCAGCAGTCCTCCTGCCTCAACCTCCCAAGTGCTGAGATTACAGGTGTGCACCACCATGCCCAGCCTTCTACAATTCAATTTTATATAAAATAATTATTAGTGAAATACTTAACTGACCAATGTCTTCACAATTTATAATATATGTGAAACGTTCTCCCTACTATTGGAGAAAATTAACCCAGGGCCTCATTTATGCTGGGCAAGTGCTCTACCAGCAAGAAACATCTCTAACCCTTTTTATTTTGAGATAGGTCCCATTAGGTTGCCCCCAGGCTGACTTGGAACTTGTGACCCTCCAGCTTCAACCTGTTGAGTAGCTGGGATTACAAGTATGCACTACTGTGCTGGATAGGAGTAATATAATTGATCTCTTTTTTATTTCTAAATATGATTTTCCACTTTCAAACTTTAAAGTTATTTTAATCTGAAGCCATTTTTCCAGTAGCTGGAGCACTTGTTTAACTATTTTCCCATACATAGTTATTTATAGTTAATGTATTTGGTACAGGGTCTCACTACACAGCTCTGACTCATGGTGATCCTCCTGTTTTCAGCCTCCCTAGTGCTGGGATTACAGATGTGTGCCACCTCAGACTTGGTAGCTGACTTAGTGCACCCTGGGGTGGAGTTGGGGAAGCATATGTTCCTTTTTTTATATGAGAAGCAGTCACAAATTTTTATCTTCTAGTCAAAATAAAAAATAGCTTTGTGCGAAAGGAAAAAGGAACTTCTTTTTAAATAGAACTTCTATTGGCTTTGGTATATTATAAGAAAATTGTTAATGCTTTTAAGACATTAAATATTAAAATCAGTGCATTTGAGAAGAAAACACTGGGGATAGGTTTTTTTTTTTTGGTCTTTTTGGTCTTTTTGAGACAGGTTCTCACTATGCAGTTTAGGCTGGCCTTAAGCTCACTTTTGTAGCCCAGGTTGGTCTCGAACTCGCACTGATCCTCCTGCCTCAGCCTCCCAAGTGCTAGGATTACAGGCGTGTGCCATCACGCCTGGCTCTGAGGATAGTATTTTTAAGTGCTTTAGAGTCCCTTTGATAAAAATAATGTGGCCAGGCAGGGTGGCACATGTCTATAGTCCCAGCTCTTGGGAGGCTGAGACAGAAGGATTGCTATGAGCTTGAGGTCAGCCTGGACTACCTTGTGAGTTCAAGGATAGTTTGAGGTACATAACAAGACACTCCCACCCCCACACACACACAAAAAATTTAATCAGAACATTATAGAAATATAACATTAAAGTCATATGCTAACATATCTTTTCCTCTCTCAGCATGGAATCACTAGTTCCTTTTTCATATTCTGGAATCAGTGTAGAAAAGTATTCTGTGATATCAGATTCACTGAGAAGATTTGTACCATAAGCCCTAGGCTTAAACCCTTAACCTCAGAAACTCCAGAAGATAGAGAAACAACTTTCCTTTTTTTGAATTTCTAACAGATCCAATAAGGTTGTCTCATTGGCTTGATGTTGGCTTTTGCCTATCCTAAAAGCAGTTCCAGTGCTCAGGATGATGGAATGCTTTGTGTAACCGAAATTGGATTTTGTTCGTGCTATGGATTGGTGCAAAGGGGAACATGGCTTCAAACCACACAGTACCAGGGTAGAAGATACTTAGTGCCTAAAGGAAAAGCCAGCTGTTCTTCTCTGGCAAGGAGAAAATAACCATTGTTGTTTGGGTAAACAAAACCCAACTTATATTCACCTACATTTGTATTTTTAATTCAGAAACTTTTTTGGGGGGGGTTGTATAAATCTGTTGTATTTATAGTTTCTGAGCTTTTCATTTTTAAGTGTCTTTTTTTTTTTTTTTGTCGTTTTGAGACAAGGTCTCGTTATGCAGTTCAGGCTGGCCTTGAGCTCACTTTTGTAGCTCAGGCTGGTCTCAAACTTGCACTGATCCTCCTGTCTCAGCCTCCCAAGTGCTGGGATTACAGGCATGCGCCATCAGTCCCCGCCCTTCATTTTTAAGTGTCTTACAGAACTTGAAATTTAAACTAGTGTGTCTACTTGCATTATTACAATCTAGTGCCTTTGCTCTCTAGTATTCAGGTTATTTATTTATGTAATTTTGCAGCACTGGGGTTGAACCCAGGGTGTTGCACTGGAGTGCATTCTGAGCTATTTTTATTTTTTATTTTCAAACTTCTCAGGCTGATCTTAAACTTGTGGTTCTTTTGCCTCATCCTCTTTAGCAGCTGGCATTGTAGACATGTGCCACGGTATCCAGGTGTGTGTGTGTGTGTGTGTGTGTGTGTGTGTGTGTGTGTATATATATATATATATATATATATTTTTTTTTTTTTTTTTTTTTTTTTTTTCTGTGCTGGTGATCAAAATCACAGTATGCGAGATACGAGCTCCATGATTGAACTATACCCCCAGTCAAATATTGTAGATTTTATAACTAAATATGTTATATATCTGGAAGTTTGCTGAAATTGAACGTTAGTTTTCTGGGGTTTTATTTATTTATTTATTTGGTTTAGGTAATAGAAGCCAGAGACTCCTATATGCACTCTACCTCTGAACTATAACTCAAACCCCATTATTGACATTTTTACTACTGTGAGTGAACTTGACTAAGAAACTGTAGCTTATAAAGCATAAATAAAATGTTTTAAATATTTAAACTATATAGCTAATGTGATTAAATGCTTGATTCTTTTGATTATTTTTAAAATCTTTTATTTATTTATTTATTTATTTATTTGGTGCAGTGTCTTGCTATGTAGCTCAGACTCATAGTACTCCTGTCTCAGCCTTCCCAGCACTGGGATTACAGGCATGTGCCAACATGCCCAGTTTCAGTGGCCAGCATTGTGGCACAGCATGCAGTGCCATGGATCAAATCCCAGTCCCTGTGTTTGCTTAAGCAGGCACTTAGTGTGCTGAGCTATTTTGCCAGCCCCCTGATGGCTCATTATGTTTTAAGAGAAAATATAATTAAAGCAGCATATTGTTTACTCTACTGTCTTATTTTTGATTGAAAGAAATGTTAGCACTTCAATTCAGTGAACATTTGAACTTTAATTGCTAACACTGAGCGGCACAGGCTAGCGTTTAGACAGACAGATCTGTATTCTAAAACCCAATTCCATTGTTGTAGTACATACTTAATCTCTTTGAACCTATATTTTTTCTAGTTGCAAATATAAATAATGATTATCCAAGTGGGGTCGTGTGAAGATTACGATAGGCTAAGTGTCTAGGGTGTAAAAGGTTCTCATTAAATATAATTGTTAGTCATAGGAACAAAAGTAATGCCCTAGCCTCGTAAGTGCAAGTTCCTGAGTTCACTTCTTTTTTTTTTTTTTTTTTTTGTCTTTTTGAGACAGGGTCTCGCTGTGCAGTTCAGGCTGGCCTTGAGCTCACTTTTGTAGCCCAGGCTGGTCTCGAACTCGCACCAATCCTCCTGCCTCAGCCTCCCGAGTGTTGGAATTACAGGTGTGCGCCACCACGCCCGGCCTGAGTTCTCTTCTGTATACTAAAAAGTAAAATAAAATAGCCTTAAATGATATTTCCTCAATTTCAAAAATGTTTAGCTCCAGTTCCTTTCTTCCTTTTGAAAAGAAATGTCATTACCTTACTTACCTATTCTTCTACTAGGGTTGAGTTAATACTCTAATATGGCACACAGAGGGCATTAGAATCTAGTTTGTGTGATTTGTTGTTTAATCATTATGAGACAAGGTTTTGCTATGCAGTTCAGGCTGGCCTTGAACTCACTCTCTAGCCGAGGCTGGCCTTGTACTTGCTGGGATCCTCCTGCCTTAGCCTCCCAAGTGCTGGTATTTTAGGCATATGCCACCATGCCTGGTCTTGAATATATGTTTCAGTTTAGCTCTTTTGTGTCTGCCTTCCCTTCTTATCTCTTCTTCCACATTCCATTCATAAAGAAATATTAGTTGTTCACCCTACAAGCCATGTGTGGTATCTTTTTTTTTTTTAATGTATTACAACAGGGTCTCATTATATAGTTCAGGTTGGCCTTAAACCCACTGTGTAGCCCAGGCTGGCCTTGGTACTTGGGAGCTGCCTGTCTTAGCCTCCAAAGTGCTGGGATTATGGGCATGCACCATAATGCCTAAGTTGTGTCTTTATTGCTGTGTATATGCTGTTTGTTGTACTTGGTGTGACTTTTTACTATCCTGCTGTCATTCACCTGGGTAGCTACTGTGCATCTTTTGGCCAGATTAATGAATTGTTCAGGTTGTAAAACTCATTTCCACCGTCAGATGATTATCTTCTATAGTGGTTTGCATTATGTAACAGTTTAAAATATTCCTCTTTGTAGAGTAATTGGATGTATTTCTATGAAATTGGGGGGTTCTTGATATCAGAAAGTGGGTCTTATTTTTCATTGTATCCTGAGATCTGAATAGTTGCAGTATGTACAAATTCACAGAACACGTTCAGTGAGCACATAAGCAGCCATTTCATCTGTTTTATAAAATGAAATAGGAAAAAAGGTTACAATCCACTAGTCTGAGGTGTATAACCTTTATCAATATGAGATATTTAGAAAATTTACCTGGACATGTTTAGAAAATTCCACGAACATATTTTACCACACATAAACACCGTGTGTTTAATAGGTACCAGGAATCTGAAGACAGAGACAAGAACACATTCCTTTCTTTAGTGGACTCTCAGACTAGCCATGGAGATAGGCAGGTTAGTTACAATTTCGATGTAAGCTAATTGCAAATTTTTAGAAAGTTTGTTTGCTCACAGTTTGCCCAGACATGGTTCATGTACTCAGTATTAACATGATTACTGTCTACTGCATTTGACAGCACAGGTATAAAGTATTTCTACTTGACAAGTAGTGTAAAATATTGTACATTATTCACTATTCCAAATTTAAAGAATTGGATTCTTAAATTTGAGATTATTATTTTTTTTATTTTGCCTGTGTTTTCAAATGAATTACTTTTAGATTGGCAGTATTTTAAAAGATAATCAAATGAAGTCTTGTGTGATGGTGCATGCCC
The DNA here is from genome assembly GCA_004027025.1 of Myocastor coypus. Taxonomy (NCBI): domain Eukaryota; kingdom Metazoa; phylum Chordata; class Mammalia; order Rodentia; family Myocastoridae; genus Myocastor; species Myocastor coypus. Next base: position 22,456 of record PVJA010032130.1, read on the forward strand.
ATAGACACAGCTACTTGGAGGTTGAAGTGGGGTTAATCAGCCCCAAGTTAGTACCAGCCTAAGCAACATAATGAGATTTTATTAAAAAAAATTATCAAGTGGCTTATATTGTAGTGGATTTCAAGTAAAGAAGCATTATTGATTTTCTTAGATCTTCACCCTTTGATAACACTTAAGTTAAACATTGGTATCATATGACTTCATATGTTAATAATTCCTGGGAGGATTTGGAAACATAATGGTTAAGAGTAGTACCTTTGGGATCAGACACCTACTTCTGCCATCAACTGAGTTCAAAAGCTTTGAATTTTGGTGTTCTCAGCAAAATGGGAATAATAATGATAATAATGATAATGATAGTGATAATAATGCCTCATAGCATTATGAAGGATTCAATACAGTAGGGCTGGGGAGATGCTGAGTGACTTAAGGGCCTGCATGGTAAGCACAAGGTCCTGAATTTGATCCCTGGTAACAACAAAAACACCCCTCCACACAAAAAAAACAGTCATAGATGTTAAGCATCATACACTCCAGAATAGTGCTCATTAAAAGCTAGCACTAAGGGAATTTTTTTAGAAAGTGGGGAAATTATAATGTGGACTCAGTAATGGATCATCCCAAGGATTTATTGATTTATTTCTTTTTGGTACTGGGAATCAAATTTAGGATCCCATGCTTGCCAGGCAGGGCCATGCCACTGAGCTATATCCCTGGCCCAAGGAATTATTTTTTAAATTTATTATGTATGAAGGTTACATAATTACATGGGGGAAAAATCTGTATTTTTGGAGAGACATACTAACATACATGTCAGTAAAATGAGAGTTACTTCAAAAAAAAAGATCCTTTATTTCTGGTGAAAGAGAAATAGGGACCAGAGTTCCCTTCCTGCTGGGAACAGCTTAAAAAAGGCAAATGAAATATACAAAACAGTGGTTTTCTGTAGTTAAACACTACATAACAAAGGAGAAGGATACCTGAGAGATGGGAAATGAAGAAACTCTGTGATTATCTTGGCTTGCTGCCTACAGAGCTTCCCAGCTGCAGAGCAGGGAAGGAGAACCCAGGAAACCTGTGGGTTTCCTTCATTGAGACAGGCTGGTCATTAATTCCTGGCAACAGAGATGCAACCCAGAGATGTGCACTTGTTTACCACTGAGCTACATCCCCTGGCCTCTTTTTAAATTTTATTATTATTATTATTATTATTATTATTATTATTATTATTATTATTAACAGCTCAGTTTGTCCAGGGTGTGGGGCTGGCACAGCATATGGTGTCAGGGATTGAACCTAAACAGGCACTTTAGACCACTGAACCATCTCGCCAGCCCCTAAAATTTTTGTTTTGAAACAAAGTCTTGCTAAGTTGCCCAGGCTGGCTTTAATTTGGTCTTTCTTTCCTCAACCTCCTAAGGAGCTAGGATTAAAGGAATGTGCTACCAGGCCTGACTTTTCAAGGGTTTTTTTTTTTAATTTTTTATTTTATTTATTTATTTTTTCTTGTTTCAGAACCTTTGTTTGTTTATTCACTCATTTTTATGGCTGGCTCAGCCCACCCCGAGAGCAGGGCTGGCACAGCATGTGGTGCCGGGGATCGAACTGCGGTCCCTGAAGTTGCCCAAGCTTCCCTAAGCAAGCGCTTTAGACCACTGACCCATCCCGCCAGGCCCCAAGGGTTTTTTTTTTATCTTTGTAGTTATGGTAAATTAGCCATAACCTAAATTGTGCTCTGGCTTAGTTTGACAAAGAAGGCCTGAAAAGGTTAGACTGTTCCTAACTAACTTAATGCCTTAATAGTATTTTCGGGCATCCAGAATTTAGCATACAAGGTAAAATTCACAGTGTCTGGCATC
>PVJA010032131.1:0-24316 GCA_004027025.1 Myocastor coypus
AGGATATTACAGCACAGGTTCTCTTATATCCTGGGTCTTTATTGACCTTGAAGGGCTAGGGCCAAAATATTGGCTATCCTTATAGCCCTTCTTATTCTCCAATTGTCGGTCTGTTAACTTACAATCTCAACCCTCCAGCAGAAAAGCTTTGTGATACTATTATTCTATAACATAGATACTGGGCTTATCATCACTGGCTAGATAGTATTTCTAAGTGATTTTTCTGAGTCTGGAGGAGAAATGGTCCTAGAATAATGGCCAGTAACCACCCAAAAGGAGGGTAACGTATATAGAGTAGCCAGGCACAGTGTAGCATGCACATGTCAAGAGGGAGAATTTCAAGTTTGTGGCCAAATGAGGCAATTTAGCTAGACTCTGTCTCAAAATGTAGATGTAGAGAAAACACTTGTCGTTACCTGGTGAGTTGACAGAGGGAGAGCGTCTGCTTTTTTTTTTTTTTTTTGGTGGGACCAGGGTTCAAACTCACGACCTTGCACTTGCCAGGCAGGCACTTGTGCAACGGAGCTATCTCCCTGGCCCCCTTTTTTTTTTTAAGATTTTTATTTTTATTTTTTTTTCTTGTTTCGGAACTTTTGTTTGTTTATTTATTTATTTATTTTTATTTATTGTTTCAGAACCTTTGTTTGTTTATTCACTCATTTTCATGGCCGGCTCAGCCCGCCCCAAGGGCAGGGCTGGCGCAGCATGTGGTGCGGGGGATCGAACCCCGGCCCCTGAAGCCGCCCAAGCTTCCCCAAGCAGGCGCTTTAGACCACAGAGCCATCCCACCGGGCTCCTATTTATTTATTTTTATGGCCGGCTCAGCCTGCCCTGAGGGCAGGGCTGGCTCAGCATGTGGTCCCGGGGGATCGAACTGCGGTCCCTGCAGCTGCCTAAGCTTTCCTAAGCAGGCGCTTTAGACCACTGAGCCATCCTGCCGGGCCTTGCTTCTTGATAACCTAATACATGGTGACTTAAACAAGAAACAAGATCTTAACCCAGAACCTAAGGCCCCAGGGACACCAGCCTACAGCAGACCACCTCGGACAGCTAGTCAAGCCGGCTGGGGCTCTGCATCCAGTTGGCCCTCAATACATGTAGGGTTTTTTTTTGTTTGTTTGTTTTATTTATTTATTTTTTTTTTGGTGTGTGTCTGTGTATATTATGGCCAGCTCTCAGCCTGCCCTGGGGGTGGGGCTGGCGCAGCATGTGGTGTGGGATCAAACTGCGGTCTCTATGGTTGCTTAAGCTTGCCGCTGAGCTATCTTTATTTATTTATTTATTTATTTATTTATACTTATTTATTTATTTATTGTTTCAGAACTTTTTGTTTGTTTTTATGGCCAGCTCAGCCTTCCCTGAGGGCAGGGCTGGCTGAGCATGTGGTGCCGGGGATCGGGGATCGAACCACAGTCCCTCTAGCCGCCTGCAGGCGCTTTAGACCACTGACCCATCCTGCCGGGCCCCTGCTGAGCTATCTTGCTGGCCCAATGCATGTAGCTTTTAAACTGCTTGCACCTGTGTTGTGTGTCACAGAGCCCCGCACTGAGCAAGGAACTCGGGGAGTGGGACTGGCAACGCAGATCTACCCCAGCCAGGGCAGGTTTTAGAAGCAGGAAGGGAACTGCAAAATGGTGCCTGGCCTCCCTAGACTCTACTCCCTCACAAGTGGGAATAGTTTTTTAGTCAGAAGACATCCATTTAGATATACAAAGTGCTGGCCAAGGGCTCTGAGAATAGAACACCAAGGTAGCTGCTGGCATCTCCTGCTCAGGGATGGGGGAGGGAGGACAGGAAGTGCATTCACAGGATAGTATCCGATGGTGTGATATGGCCGTGTGGCAAAATGCCCAGAAGAGGACACCTTCTTTAGCCAGATGGCCAAGCAAAGCCAGATCCTTTCAAGGTTAGAAATGCAGACTGGAAGGAGGATTCTATGCCTGTGTCTGTGCAGAGTATGCACAGAAGGCTGCAAAGAACTCGTGGAAAATTCAGCCTGGGAGGGAGGCTGAGACAGGCTTCCAGGAGCCAAAGCTAACCCTTTGAGGTGCCAGGACTAGGTGTCCTGTAACACCACAAGAGACAAGTGGTACTGTCCCTGACCCTTGTCCTTCTGTCCAATATGAAATGCCCCCTTGGGGAAGTCCAAGCCACTGCCTGTTACTGTTTTCCTGATGACGATTCTTTCCTTCAGGAGGAGTTAACACTGTACAAGAGAGTGTGTTTTGCATGTTGGTCTCTGCCAGCCATGGAGCAGAAGCCAGCAGGAGGAACAGCACACAGTAGGTGTTCAGTAACTGCATATGATAAATGGATGAATGAATCAAAGCTCTTCCACAATTTGCAGATTGTCAACCTCTTCTCTGACTTCCCGGCCCTGTCTCTCTTCTACTGTTGGTATTCAGAAAATAATATTAGTTTCAGGAGCTCAACCCCAGAGCACTAGATGGAGACTGGTCTCTCTTCTAAGGCTGTTTGCACCTTAAACCTGACTTCAGGCTATGTTTCTGCAGACTGGTTACTTGTGCGGCTGAAGGAATGCAGGCAGGAAGGCCAGCCCTAGAGCTGTGCCAGCCAAACAGTGACTGTGGGCTGCTCACTCACCCTCTCTGGCCCTCAGTAACATCACCTGTAAGTTGGGACTAGTGAAAGGCCACGTGAATCTTATCATGAGATTGTATGAATTAATGCATAAAAATCACAGTGGAAGGCCTGCAGCTTTCAACAAACAAATTTCTAACAAACATTTCTACCTATAGCCTTTCATGCCTCCTCATTTATTTATTTATTTTTTCTTGTTTCAGAACTTTTGTTAATTTATTTTTATGGCCGGCTCATCCTGCCCTGAGGGCAGGGCTGGCGCAGCATGTGGTGCCAAGGATCAAACTGCGGTCCTTTAGACCACTGAGCCATCCTGCCAGACCATTTATTTATTTATTTATTTATTTATTTATTTATTTATTTATTTTCATGCCTCCTCATTTTTAACCATACCTGTTCATGCTTTAGCCGTAGTCACAGGTTTGGGTAAACCTGGCAGGTAAGTGGAGAAGAACCCATTTAGTGGCCTCAGTAAAATAATATTGTAAAGATGATGAAGGCTAGAGAGATAGCTCAGCGGCATACATACCTGCCTGACAAGCACCAGGCCCTGAGTTTGATCCCTAGTGCCAAAGAGAAAAAAAAAATTATGTTAAGCTACCCATCTCTGCCCTCGCCTTCAGAAATAAAAGCAGGATCAGAACATTCTGGAAAAATCACTGTGGGTCTAGAGGAATAGCAGGACAGGAAGCATCTCCTATCCTCTGTTCTTATAGCTGTGTGTGACAGACACACATCCACCCATCCTCCACCTTGGACACAGATCCCAGGTCAGGTGTCAAGACAGCATCCAGGTAAGCATCCTGGCTCATGTTTATCAAATGAAAAATTTTTAAATGTATTTAGTACAGGGTCTACAGGGTCTCACTATGCAGATTGGACTCATGATTCTGCTGTTTTCAGCCTCCCAACCTCTGGGATTACAGGTGTGTGCCACTGTGTCAAGTCTGAATCATGGTTACAGCACACCCAGGGGGTGGGGTCAGGGCCAGTACTGGGGATCAAACTCTGGCCACTGTGCTCTGCCTATGCAGGCACTTTAGTTCACTGAGCTATCTGGCCGGCCCTATCACTGGATTGAATGAATATTAATTGCAGCCAGGCCTGCCTCCTCACCTGGGACAGCCTGGAGGGCCCAAGGCCTGACATCACTTCTTGCTTATGAGCCCCTCTGCTCTGCTCTACTCTGCTCTGCAGATGTGGAACCCAAGGTTTAGGGACAAAAAGTGAATTAACGACCCACCATGTCCTGGATTGGAACCTTTGATGCTGCTGGCAGCAGCACCACCTCCCAGTGTCATATATGGTGGCACCTAGCATCCTCACCTCACTCCAGTCCCATCTCAGTAGCTTTGGTGGAAGGCACTAAACACTGGGAAAAATCAGAATCCTTTTTTTTTTTTTTTTTTTTTTAAAACTGTAAGCTCCAGAGGAGAAACTGAACCTGGCAAACATGAGAGAGGCTGTCAGGGTCAAGATGACAGCAGGCATGAAATGGAGAGTGAGGGTACAGAAGCACATGGCTAATCACCTACCTCTTGTGACCTCACTTCCTGAACCAACAGGTCTGTACTATGTGACTTCTCAGCCACCTTTAATTGGTCCAGGGTGAGCCAATCAGGTCCTTTCTTAGGAATGTTGAGCTTAAAGGAGCCTGTCTAGTGTTAACTGTGAAGGGATAGCAGATGTCTGCCATTGCCCAAGTTTTCAGCATTTGTCCTCCCATTCTTTACATACATACCAGCCATCCTTTTGTAATATTTTTTAGATTCCTGGAACACTGGGATTTCATTATTCAAACTGAGGAACTCTCAGCAAAACCACAGTGATTGGGTTGAGGACATAGCTCAGTAGAATAAGCACCTGCCTGGCAAGTGCAGGGTCCTGAGTCCAATCCCCAGTACTGCAAGAAACAAAAACAAAAAGCCCCAAAACTACAGTGATTTCATCACCCTGAATGTAGGCACACAATGCCCTAACAAGGACCTCAGGAAGCCACAATCAGAAGCCCTCTTCATTCCATGCCCTGGCACCAAGGTAGAGGGTTGAATGGTATTTTCCAGAATCCATGCTTATCTTGACCCTCAGAATGTGACCTTAATTGGAAATAGGATCATTGTGGATGTAATTACTTAAATTAAGATGAATTCATAAGCTAGGCATGAAAAAAAAAATGTATGGTGGCATACATGTAATCCCAACATTCCACTTGGGAGACTGAGGCAGGAGTACCATAAGTTTCAGGCCATCCTGGGCTAAATTTCTCTCTAAAAAAAAATGAAAAAAGCTGGGCATGGTGGTGCATGCCTGTAATCCCAACACTTGGGAGGCTGAGGCAGGAGGACCGGTGTATGTTCAAGACCAGCCTGGGCTACAAAAGTAAGCTCAAGGCCAGCCTTGAGCTGAACTGCATAGCAAGACCCTGTCTCCAAAAGACAAAAAAAAAAAAAAAAAAAAAAAAAAATTAATAGCCAGGTACAGTGGCATATGTACAAATCCTAGAATTTTTGTGAGGCTAAGGCTAGAGGATGGCAAGTCTAGCCAGCCTGGTTAACTTAGTGACATAGCAAGATTTTGTCTCAACATAAAATTTTAAAAGGGGACCGACTGGGGATATAGGTGAGTGTGAAGGCCTCGCATTCCATGCCCAGCATAGGGTGAAGGAGGGAAAGAAAAGGGCAGAACACTGACAGAAACATAGAAGAGACTCCTCAAGAAGACAAAAGTGGAGGCTGGAGTGATGCAACCCCAAACTACCAGATGTCTGGAGCTCCAGGAGCTGCAAGAGGCAGGAAGGACTGTCCCTGAGAGGAGGAGCATGGCCCTGTGGAGACTTCTGCTGACAAGCTGCCATTGACTGCAGAACAGGGGAGTCCACTGAGCAAGCAGATAATAGTTGCCCTCATCCTGGGCCACAGCATTCAGAGCAGGTCCAATTACAAAGGGCTTTCCCGCCTGAAGTGGCTGGGTGCCCAGCCTTGCCTGGCCAGCCCAGCAGCATCCTTTCCAGAGGAGAAGACAGTCCCAGGCATAACTTTACAGTCAGTTGGGATCAGACAGAAAGCAGCCCTGGAGAGCAGGGTCAAATTACTCATGTCCAGAGCTGAAAAGACACATGACCCCGTTGCTTTCCTGAAGCTGCTCCAGGGACAAGACGCCAAGCTAATTCACAGGACAGGCAGCAGGAGGAAGGAATCTGCGTCTGGTGTCTCCGAGCAACTATAAGCCCAGCTATAAAAGTATGGCGTGGGGGCTGGGGGTGTGGATCAGTGCTGAGCACTTGCAAGTGCTTATCCTCAGCATCAACAAATATAAAAGAATTGGATGATGACTTTAACTGCCAAACAGGTTTCTTCCTAGTGCTGCTTCATTGACTACTAATGTCTGTCATGTTCAGGTGGTCATCATAGATTGATTTATTGCTGATGTCTATCCAATGCATAGACAAAATTGATTCCCAATGTCTGCCATAAGCACAGAATTAATGAATCATTTATTGATTGATTACTGATGTCTTCCTTTTGCAGAGTGGAGCAGGGGATGGATCATTGATTACTGATGTTTGGCCAGTGCAAAGAATGCAGAAAGGCACCATTCGTTGATTACTGATCTCCTGTGCAGAGTGAAGAAAAGCATCACTGATTGTTAATATGTGCCCTGCAACTAGATGTGGTGGCACATGCCTGTAATCTTAGCACTATGGAGGCCGAAGCAGGAGGATTGCCACAAGTTCAAGGATAGCCTGAGCTACATAGCAAGTTCAGAAGCAGCCTAAACTATACAAGAATAACCTGTCTTTTTTTATTTTTATTTTTTATTTATGTTATAGCCTGCTCAGCCTGCCCTGGGGATGGGGCTGGTGCAGCATATGGTGCCAGGGATTTGAACCACGGTCTCTGTGGTTGCCTAAGCTTGCCTAAGCAGGCGCTTTAGACTGCTGAGCTATCTTGCCAACCCCAAGAAGAACCTGTGTTTAAATACAAATAAACAAAAAAACCTGCCCTGTGTGCAGGAGGAAAGAAGGTATCACTTACTGCCTGGTGGTCTGTTATGGTTTATGTCTAGTTGTCCCCCCAAAGCCTCATGAAATCATGGGGTGGGGACTTCTAGAGTTTGAGACTTACCTCATGATCCCTGGGATTATGTGTTTTAGCACTGATGGGATTATGGGTCTGAGTACTGCTGGGAATTATAGGTGTGGCCTGAGGTGGATAGGCTAAGGCAGAGAGCCTGATGTAATTTAGAGACAGACTTGCATTGTTGCGCTCTGCTCCCCTGGTTGTTCCGTTGCCTGTTGCCATTGTTGCTGTTCCACCACCATGAACTGCTGGCCTGTGCATTGTGCCGCTCTGCCTTGGATCCAGCCGAGTATGGATTGAAACCTCCAGTAACTGTGAGCTAAATAAACCTTTCCTTCCTTCATTTTGGGTTTCAGGCATTTGTCCCAGCAATGACAGAAGAGTAACTAAGACATGGTCTCTGCCTTGTGCACAGAATGGATAAGGGCATGATTGATTGGTTGCTGATATCTGCCTCATGCATACAGTGCAAGAATGCATTGATTACTGATCTCTGTATTTTGCAGAGGAGGTAACATCATTGATTAATTGCTTATGCCTGCCCTGTGCACAGGATGGACAAGTACAGTTCTTTTACCATCCTGACACTGGATGGGAAGCCTTGGTGACCCTTCCAGTCTTTTTTTGTGTCTTTTTTTCTTTCCTTTCCTTTTTTTCTTTTCCTCTCTCCTCTCTCTCTCTCTCTCTCTCTCTCTCTCTCTCTCTCTCTCTCTCTCTCTCTCTCTCTCTCTCTCTCTCTTTTAAAGAATTTATTTTTTTTCTTGTTTCAGAACTTTGTTTATTTATTTTTATGGCCAGGTCAGCCTGCCCTGAGGGCATGGCTGGTGCAGTGCCGGGGATCGAACCACGGTCCCTGCAGCTGCCCAAGCTTTCCTAAGCAGGAGCTTTAGACCACTAAGCCATCCTGCTGGGCCCCATCTCTCTGTTTCTCTTTCTTTCTGTTTCTTCAGACAGGGTTTCACTTTGTAGTCCAGGCTGGCCTTGGGCTTAATATGTAGCCCTGGCTGGCCTTGAATAGGCATTGATTATTGTGCCTCAGCTTCCCAAGTGCTGGAATTTCAAGCATATACCACCACAGCCAGTTCATTTCTCCATTTGAAGTCATTCTGGAAACTATAGCAACAATCCTGGAAGGGCAGGACATGTTTGGGGGACAACAGTTTGAGTTTGCTCCTGGAAGTGGAACTCCTTTTTAAGTGTGGAGTTAACTGTGTTCAGCATCAACCCAGCCAGCAGAAGAGGGAGGAAGGACGTCAGAAATGGCAGTGGGCAGAGGGACTGATGAGGAGCAGAGGATGACGGTGTGGATAGCACATGAGTGTGCCTGCGTGCATGTGTGTGTGTGCGCGCATGTGTGTTGAGGCACAGAGTAGGAAATCCAAGGGTGCTGTCTTTTTATTAAGAGGAGAAATTCTGGGGCCTGGGGAGATAGCTTGGACATCTAAGCACCTGCCTGGCAAATGCAAGGATCTAAGTTTGACCCCCGCAGTACCATATGCTATGGCTGGAACCAGGCATGGAGGTGCATGCCTGTAATCCGAGTGCTGGGGAGGCTAAGACAGGAGGGTCACTAAGTCTAAACTGTGTACCAAGACCCTGTATCAAGAAAGAAAAAAAAAAAAAGATGAGAAATGCTTTTTATCATATTTAGAATCAAAATATCCCTTAAAATGTTTACATTTTACAGTAAAAAGGACAGCAGAACCCTTTTCGTTTCTTGCTCTGTTTTGGTTTTTTTGTGGGAGGTTATCAGGAATTGAACTCAGCAGCTCACATTTACCAGGCAGGTGCTGCGCCACTGAGCCGTATCTCCAGCTCCTTGTCTTGCTTTGAGACTGGGTCTTACTGTGCAGTTCAGGCTAGCCTTGAGCTCACTATGTAGCCCAGGCTGGCTTGAACTAGTGGCAATCTTTCTGCCTCAGCCTCCTGAGGGCTAGGATTATAAGCATGCGCCACCATGGCTGGTTATTTTTACTTTGAAGACATGGTCTCACTGAGCTGCCCAGGCTGCTCTTTCAACATTTGCTCCTCCTGTCTCAGCTTCCCAGAGTGCTGGAATGACAGGATTTAACTTTACTTGGGTATGTTTCACCTGCCACAGGCCTCCTGGCAATCATTCTGCTCTCTTGTCACCATCTCTGCATAGTGGTATTGAGAATTCCAGGAGGTGACTGAGATCTCCCACATTCCCTGTCACTGAGGCCAGCTGTGGAGGGCAAGGCACACAGCACAGGAAGCTGAGCAAGGCTCTGCAGAAGTCTGCAGGGCACACCCTCCCCCCAGGAAGCTCTGTTTAAACCCAACAGCCTGGCAGAGGTGGCACCTACATCCAAGTAAGGGGAGGACACATGTCACCAACATCAAAACACTGAGGTAAAGGAAGTATTTCTAGAGGTAGGCATGTCACTAGACATACTTTCAGCCAGGTGTTGTGTGGTATATACATGGAATCCCAGCACTCAGGCTGAGGCAGGAGAGTATGAGTACGAGGCCAGGCTGGGCTAAGTAGCGAGTTTGAGCCCACACAGGATTTCCATATGAGGGGTGCATCTCAGTGATCAGTACTTTCTTAGCGTGTAGAAGGCTCTGGGTTCCATCTCTAGCACCAAATGAAAAAAGAGGCTGAAGAGACACAAACATTTATGTAGTCTGTCTCTCTGTCTCTTCTCTCTTCCATGACGCATGCATTTCTTTGAGTGTACCTTAAAAGTTCGGCTTAGCTGCCTATAATGCCACATACCTGTGACCCTAGCACTTGGGAGGCTGAGGTAAGAGAACTGCTGCAAGTTTTTGTAGTACTATCCCTTTTTGTTGTTGCTGTCTTTTTGAGGCAGGGTCTCACTTTGCAGTTCAGGCTGGCCTTGAGCTCATTTTGTAACCCAGGCTGGTCTCAAACTCACATTGATCCTCCTGCTTCAGCCTCCCAAGTGCTGGGATTACAGGTGTGTGCCACCGCACTTGGCTATTTTTTTTTTAAATAAACAACATTTATTTTTTTATTATTATTATTTTTTATTTTTGAGACAGGGTCTCACTGTGCAGTTCAGGCTGGCTTTGAGCTCACTTTTGTAGCCCAGGTGGGTCTCGAACTCACAACGATCCTCCTGCCTCAGCCTCCCAAGTGCTGGGATTACAGGCGTGAGCCACCATGCCCAGCTTAAACAGAACATTTATTGAGCGAAAGAAAGCTCCTGTCTGAGAGAGGGACAGGAGGAGGGCCCCAAGTGGGTGGTCCCCTGCAGTACTATACTAGAGATGGGAGCCAGCAATGTTCTGCCAGAGCTACAGCCCCAGCACTTTATTTATTGCTTATTAATTTATTTGGCACTGGAGATTGAACTCGGGTTTTATACTTGCCTGTTGCCATCTCCCTGGCCTTTTTTTCTTTTTCATTAGTATATATTTGTCATACATATTGATCACATTCATCATAGGGAATTTGTATTTGTACGTTTTTTTTGAGACAGGTCTCCCTGTGCAGTTCAGGCTGGGCTGCCTTGCGCTCACTTTTGTAGCCCAGGTTGGTCTTGAGCTCATACTAATCCTCCTGCCTCAGCCTCTCAAGTGCTGGGATTATAGGTGTGTGCCACCATACCCAGCTTGTACCTGTACATCTTTTTAAAAAAATTTACTGTTTTTAAAATGTATTTGGGCCGGGCGTGGTGGCTCATGCCTGTAATCCCAGCACTCGGGAGGCTGAGGCAGGAGGATCGGTGCGAGTTCGAGACCAGCCTGGGCTACAAAAGTGAGCTCAGGACCAGCCTCAACTGCATAGCGAGACCCTGTCTCAAAAAGACAAAAAAAAAAAAAAAAAAAAAAAATAAAATGTATTTGGTTATCACAGGGTCTCACTACACAGCTCACATTCATAGTGACCCTGCTGTTTTCAGCCTCCCCAGCGCTGGGATTATGCTGGGACTCTGTGGCCAGCTCAGCTGGCCCCAGGGGTGGGTTGGCACATATGGTGCCTGCGCTTGCCTGAGCTTGCCTACACAGGCACTTTAGCTTGCTATCTCACTGGCCTCCCTTTTTTGTTGTTTTTTAAGACAAGGTTTCAAGTTCAGCTTTTTTTTTTAAATTTTATTTTTATTTTTCCTTGTTTCAGAACTTTTGTTTATTTATTTAATTTTATGGCCGGCTCAGCCTGCCCTCAGGGCAGGGCTGGCGCAGCATGTGGTACAGGGGATCGAATCTCGGTCCCTGCAGCTGCCCAAGCTTTCCTACCCAGGCGCTTTAGACCACTGAGCCATCCTGCCGGCCCCCTCAAGTTCAGCTTTAACTATATAGCAAGACCCTATATCAACCAACCAGTAAATCAACCAATCGATCAGTCTATTTATTTATTTTTGGCCCTGGGATTCAAGCTCAGGACCTTGCACTTGGCAGACAGAAGCCATGCCACTCAACTATTCCCCTGGCCCAGTCAGTCAATTTAAAAAACCTACTGAGTGTGATGCAGAGTGTTGGCACACACCGATCACTCCACATTCTGGAAGGCTGAGTAGGAAGAAGTTTAAATCCAATTTAGTGACTTAGCCTCAAAATAAAATTTCCAAAAAAGGGCTGGTGATGTAGCTCAGTGCAAAGGCAAGTCCGTTCCTCAGAGCTGCCAAAACAGAGCCAGCCTGCCCCAGCTTGATGGCTGAGTTGGCCAACATTAGTCCATTCTTCTTGGTTTTTTTCTTGGTACTGGCAGTGAAGCCAGGCAAGCACTCTGCACTCACCTCTCCCCCACCCTATTGACCTGTCTCTGCTGCCCTCATTACTGAGAACTGAATCTAACTTTTTTTTTTTTTACTTTCAGATATTGATTTTTTTTATTTTTAGGGTCTCACTAAATCACCCAGGCTGGACTTAAACTTCTGATCCTCCTGCCTCGGCCTCCCAGATTGCTTGGACAACACTACACCTGGATGGCACATCAGTGTTTGTGGTCAAATTCTGGGGATGTTCCTCCTTTAAGCTGGCAGAAAGAGGGCATTGGGCTCTGGAGGATGTTATGTGACTCCGGAGAGACAGCTATCGCCTCTGCCACTGAAGTGGCTGGATGCAGGTCAGAGCCTCTGTGCTCTCCTGAGACAAGCACCCAGAAGGTGGTGGTGTCACATAGGATGTAAGTCATGGGTACCACCCCAGTGTCCATTCACAGCTGCCTCTGCCTGTCACCTGGCCCATTACCCAACACTTAAAGGTATAGTTAAAATGCCTATGAAAAAAATGCCTAGGAAAGCATCCACCTAGGCCTCATGGCATACATCTCTCATGTCAACTACTGGGAGGCTAAGGCAGGAAGATCCCAAATTCAGTGCTAGCCTGGGCAACTCAGCAAATCAGCAAGATTGTATCTCATAATTTTTTTTTTTTTTTTTTTTTGTCTTTTTGAGACAGGGTCTCGCTATGCAGTTCAGGCTGGCCTTGAGCTCAGTTTTGTAGCCCAGGCTGGTCTCAAACTCTCACCAATGCTCCTGCCTCAGCCTCCCGAGTGCTGGGATTACAGGCGTGTGCCACCACGCCCGGCTATGTCTCAGAATTTTAAAAGGGCCGAGGTGTGGTTCTGTGATGAGCACTTGCCTCACATATGCCAGGCCAGGTTCCATCTATAACATCACAGAAAGTGAAAGTACTGATAAAGCACCCACCTGAGAATCATTCCTGAAGCCGAAAGTGACGAAGGACTGGGAATAAGCCATGGCCAAAGTGGTGGCTGAGCTGCAGTCCTGGGCAACCTTCCACCGAACGTGGCAGCCAGGGATGTGGGGGTGGCTGCTGGGCAGACAAGGCCCATCTGGCATGCAGACCTGGGGGACATAGCTGCTCAGGACTGTGTGTTCCAGTTACTCCTCAGGGCCCAACACTCCTGACATGTGGCTTGGGGCCAATGCATAAATTTTACAGCCCTCCTGGAAGGCGGCCCAGCAGATCCCCTGGGGGTTCCCAGGCACAGAGCCCAGACAGAACAGAGGGCGGGCAGCAGCCCCGACCCTGGCTTCTGCTTCCTGACATCTTTACCGGGGAAGGCCACTGCAGTGCCTCAGTTTCCTCCCTTGCCCACAGGGGGAACTGGTAACTGCATAAGGGAGGCCTGAAGTCCCCAGAACTCCTACGGTCTGGTGTTGGGAACTTAATCTTGGAAGTTATTCTGCAAACAGTGTAGAAAGGTGCTAGAAGGCTGAGTTCCTATGGGAGGTTTTCATTGTTTTGTTTAGGGCACTGGAAATGAACCCAAGGCCTCCACCCTGAGCTCCTTCCCCAGCCTTTTTACTTTTTCTCTTCTTATGGTACAGGACCTTATGCATGCTAGGCAAGCACTGTACCACTGAGCTATATCCCCAGGCCCTTTTTAACTTTTTTTTTTTTTTTTGTGGGACCAGGGTTCAAACTCACGACCTTGCACTTGCCCAGCAGGCACTTGTGCCTCGGAGCTATCTCCCCAGCCCCCCTTTTTAACTTTTTGATGTGGGATCTCACTAAATCGATAAGCTGTCCAGGCTGGGCCAGGACTGTTTTTCCTGCTCCAGCCTCTTTCCTAGCTGGGATCCCAGAAGCAGTGGTCCATTTCCCCCTGCAGCCTCTTGACTACTTGCAGCTGCCCTCCCAGGCCAGTGCACTGTGCCACTCCAACCTGACATGGTATAAAGTGAGACAGGGACCCGCTGGACATGCAGAAGAGACTGTGGCCATCATGGGAAAGTCTGGGACCCTGCTGGGCTTGGTGTCCCTGGCTCCTCTTTAGCTCTGGCCCCAGCACAGTGAGAGGGAAGGGAGGGCCTGGAGACTCTGACCCAAGTCCCAGCCTGAGGGTGCTGCACAGATCCAGGCCGGCTCTCCCCCTCCATCTTTACGTTGCCCCTTTCCTCATCCCTTGGGTGCCATGGGGACATGGACACTCAGAATCCCACATCCTGCCTCAGATGTCATGTCCTAGAGCCTGGAGTGTCCTGCAACAACTTTTTCATGCACAAAGGAACAGAGCTGGGTGGGGTGACACAATCCTGTCACTGTACCACTCTAGGAGGCTGAGGCAGGATTCAAGTTGTAGCCCAGCCAGGGCAATTTAGTGAGACCTGGCCTCAAAAGATAAAAAGGGCTGAGGACAAAGCTCAGTGCCTCAGGAGCAGCAGCCTGGGGGCCAGGTGGAGCCTGTTGGGATCTGGGAGTTGGGTGCTGGGAAACAACTAGTGGGGGGGGCACACACGAAGACCTGCGGGTGAGGATGAGCCTTGAGCCAGGCACAACAGCTGAGCCAGCTGGGGCAAGACCCTGGGCAGGGTGGGCATCTGGCTGTTTCCCCATCTACTGAACACTCGTGCATTCTCTATAGGAGCCTGAGAGGCAGATGGTGGCCGGGTCTCCTGGGGATCAACTTTGAGCACATGGGTGACCAAGGAACGTGGTGTCCTTTAGGGCCTGACCTGGGCTGTAGTGAGCACTTCTGGTAAGACTTTGTGGGGTCAGCGGCTGGGGACAGAAAGGCCAGTGTGGAGCCAGGAGAGTGGGGAAGTGGCCACAGCAGTCATGATTCATTTTTGGTTCTACCCTAGCCCAGGGAGTGCTGAGCTACACCCAGCCCTTTTTATTCTGAAATAGGCCCAAAGTGCCCAGGTTGGGCTTGAACTTGCATTCCTTCTGCCTCAGCTCCATAATAGCTGCAGTGAGGGCTTAACTCCAGGAGTCTGTTGGGGGACTAGGGATCCATGGGGGAGCACAGTGGGGGTCACAGTCTGATGGGACCCATGGGTGCCCTCTGGTGGCAGAATCTAGCGCTAAGTGTCTGGGGAGATGGAACCTACTGACCCACAGTGCTGCTGACTGCAGGGGGGTATTGTGGAGGAGGGGACTGCAGGGCCATTCAGTGACCAACAGATGGCCTAGAGGGACAACATGCACCACAGACCTAGCCCCCTGCTTGCTCTGATGCAGAAAGAGGATTTATTTCCAGAATGTTATCAGCTTACAAAACCCACAAAACCCACCACAGCATGACCATCCAAATGCAGGGGTGGGTGGGGATGCCACTGCACCAGCACCCCACTGTCAGGCTGCAACGCCGCCCTGAGGCAGTG
Source organism: Myocastor coypus (assembly GCA_004027025.1). Classification (NCBI taxonomy): domain Eukaryota; kingdom Metazoa; phylum Chordata; class Mammalia; order Rodentia; family Myocastoridae; genus Myocastor; species Myocastor coypus. The sequence goes on from PVJA010032131.1 coordinate 14,744, forward strand.
GCAGGGATCTCAGGCCAGGTGACCCCAAGCCTGCATCTTCCTGTAAATCTACCATGGTGGCTGCCATGACCTCCAGAGATGTGGTGGTTGGGTGCAGAAGACCTGTGAAGCCTGGCTAGCAGCATGGAAAGGTCACTAGAGAAAGTTGACTTTGGCCCAAATATTGTTAAAGGAGATGAGGACGCCCCGCAGGATGCACTTGGGGCGGACAGAAGTAGTGCTGGCTGCAAGATTTCTCTCTAAGGCACAGGGCTGTCCCTGGCCCAGGGGCGCCGCCATCCTCCTGCCCCTGCATCTGCAATCCAGGCTTTTCTATAGGGCTCCTAAGCACAGGGGCCTCTGGGTCCAGGTCACTCTCCACTGTGCAGCTGAGACAGGCCCCTCTCCTTCTGGTCAGGACAAGCACCCTGCTCAGGGGCTTGGCCAGTCTCGGCATGCAGACAGAGGTCTTGCAGGGCGGGACTTTGGTCCCAGGAGAGGAAGTCTGTCTGCCACAGATGGAAACACAGGACAACAGGGTCCCAATATCACTGTCTCGAGGGAAGGGTGTAGGAAAGAAGTGGGCCTGCCTCTGCTGTCCCTGCAGCCTTGTCCACAGAGCCATCACCCCATGTGTCATGGGGGACAGAGGATGACACAATGCTCAGCCCCTCCCCAGCCCAGGCAACAGGTGGGTTAAGGGGATGACACAGAACTTGACAGCAGGACCTTTGCACCCTCAGCTGTGCAGAGACAGACAGTGTAAGCCGCCTGCTGCCACCTTCTGCAACCTGGAGATGAAGGTGTAGCTGCCCACAGGGAACACAGGTGGCTGGTAGATGAGAGGCTTGGGCCTTGGGCCCCAGGATGAAATGAACTTGGGCTCTGGCAGTGAGTGACTGGGCCCCCAAGGAGGGCAGGACAGATGCTCAGGCCTTGAAACCAGGGGTGGCAGGAGCAGGGGCAGTGATGCAGGCCTGTGGGCAGGCAGCAAGGCTGCTCAGCCCCTTAGGGCCATTGGCTGCCACTGGCTGGGTAGTTGGGCACCGTGGGGTACTCAGGCAGGCTGTTCCCTGAGAAGTTGTTGAACTGGGCTTCCCTTGAGGGTGGGTCCCGCCAGGCACCTGTACTCCACTCTGTCTGTGCCTTCTGGAAGCTTCCGCCAGCCCCTCGGTAGATCCTGTGTACCTGCAGCAGGGATGGGACAGCTAAGGGAGTACACAGGGCAAGGGCCTTCCTCCCCAGCTCATCTGCCAGCGGAGACCCAGCCAGCATGCAGGCCATCTTCCTCCCCTCACCCATGACCACAGGGTGCTAGGATGGGGATATACACAGCCTGCCTGTACCCATAGGATGCCCCGGCTCTGGGCCACACACACTACATGCCACTCCTCACATTGCATATTGTTAGCCCCAGGACAGCCTGCAACACAGCAGCATGGACAGTGGCCATTTCCTTGTCCTGGGAAAGTGCTAGACACAGAGTCACAGGGTGGTACTCACCTAGGTGGCACTGCTATCCCCCCACCCCTACAGACCCCAACCTCAGGACATGAGGACACACAAGCACAGGCTGTCCTGGAGTCCATTATGAATGGTCTGAGCAGCAACTTCAGGAAATGCAGGGAGCCAGATCAGGGACTCAGAAAAGGCCTGTGCGAGTCTGGCCCCTTCTTGCCTGCCTCTCAACACCTGCAGCTCTGCTCTGGCTCAGCTCTGCCTCCAGGAGTCAGGCTCCCTCCCTCCCCTGCCGTGTACCTCCTCTCCTCCCCTCTGGCTCTACTTTCAAGGTGTGACTGGTTCATTTGTGAGGTACAGGCCATTGGCTGAGTGTTTACTGCAGCAGAGATACTCACTTCTGCCAGGGCACATAGGGAACGTGACCTGAAAGTCACTTGGCCAGGCTTGGTGCTGGGACACACATGTACACGAACATTAAGGGGTACCTGTGGCTCCCCAGAGCAGATCTACAGGGACGCTAGCTCCCCAGCTGCCTCTGCCGCCTCCCCCAACCTGTCTGCTGAGGCCTCACTGACTTCTCAGAGATGGTGTGGCATAGACCTGCTGCCCTGCAGGCCTGAGGCTATGTGCTCAGGGCCTGGCCTTCGAAATATCTGGAGATCAGACCTGGGGTTTACAGAAGAGAGGACCCTGGGCTTCACCTCCTGATGCGAACTGCAGGGCTTCTACTCAGCACCTGCTCTCTCCTGGAATCTGCAAGTGCAAGTCTGACACATGTTAGGCAGAGAGGCCACATATGCCCCCAGTAAGCACCCAGGCGCTGGTCTCTGTGCACTGCAGTGACATCACAGATATGCTGTCACAGCCCATCTTTCTGTCTCTAGAAGATGATTCTGAAATCCGTGCTTATTCTCCTGCCCCGACCACCCAGAGGCAGGAAGGATCTCCTGGGACCCAGCACTCACCTTCATGATCAAGAGGGCCATCATGGCAGCAGACAGGGAGAACATGATGGCAGGGAGCAGCATGACCACAGCGGCACCAACGTTGGTGCTGAAGAACCCAACGGCTGCCAGCCAGCCACTGCGGGGCGAGAGTGCAGGCTTAGCTGGCATCCACACGCATGCAGCACTGACACATCACAGGAACAAGGGACTGTCATTCAAGGATACACCCATGAAAGAACATCAGACCACCAAGGAAGATGTCCAAGTCAGGCAAGACCTCTTCCCCTCCCTGCTTTTGTTCCAGAACCGGGGTAAGAACTTAGGCCCCTTGCACTTGCCAGGCAAGTGCTTATTTTACTGAGCTATCTCCAAGGCAAGACCTCTTCTCACCATGCTGGTGAGCCAGAGTGCATGAGGGAATGGAGGAAGCAGTACTGTCCTGTCACTTGTGTTCTACAGGAGCAAAAGGACTCAGAAGTCAGCAGCAGACTTGGACACTCCTTTCACTCACGTGTGCAGATCTTTGCTACAGTGATTGTTGGTAACTATGAGAAACTGGGAATAACCCCAGCGTCCAAGGCTGGGAACCATGCACTCTTGCACAGTGGGGCAGCAAGGGGACTCGTTCAAAGATAAGGAAGATCCAGCACTCAGGACTGAGGAGGATGGGGCAGGAGGATCGCAAGTGTGAACCCCAAGGGTGGAGATGTAATTCAGTGCTAGGGACTCCTGGGCTCCATATCACCAAAAAGAGAGAGAGAGAGGAATGTGAAAGCCAGTCTAAACAGCAGGACCCACAGAAGCCTCTCTGACGGACCTCTGCCCTCACTCACCCCAGCCTGGCTGCCAGAGCTACTCCAGGATTGAAAGATGCACGCACAGGTGTGTGCTACGCATGAGCTCATCCACGTGCACATACGCCATCCCATGTCCTACTGTCTCCAAGCTGTCCCCGTTCCACCTGGTCACCCTGACACTGCTGAGTGTGCCACGACAGTGAAGTAGTTTCCAGACTCTTGCTCCTTAGGATACAGGCTGCTGAAGTGAGCACTGCTCTTTTCTTTATTTAAAAAAAAAAATCTACTCTGGAATGATTCTGGACTTCTATGAGAGTGGCAGAGAGCTCATAGAGTGCCCAGCTGTGTTCTGCAGTGTGCTTCCAGGCTCAGCCACATGGCTCTGTCCACAGTGCCTCCATGTGGCCCCCCCTTGTGGCCAACTGTCGGTTTAGCAGCCAGGCCCCAGGGCTGTTTATGGGGCTGTTTCCCCAGGGCAGACTGTGACCCAGACTGTAACTACCTAGGTAGGCTGAGGGCTGGGATGAGGGGCCATCCTGTTCACCCCCCGCAATGCTCTCTGCGACATGTTTTCCCCACAGCTAAGAGGCTGTCTGTCCACACTGTTCCCTGCCTGGGTGCTGACCACCTGCCCCATCTCTCAGGAACACCATGTTTTGGCAGAGGCAGAGTGGAAAGTGCAGGGACCAGGGTTCAGTCCCTAGTACCACATGCCATGCCGGCCATCCAGACCAGGCATGGTGGCACACATCTGTAATCCCAGTGCTGGAGAGACTGAAAGCAGGAAGATCACTACAAATCTTAGCTGCATAGTGAGATCCTGTATCAAATACATTAAAAAATAAATAAATAGGGGCCAGCAAGATAGCTCAGCGGTTTAAAGCACCTGTTTAGGCAAACTTAGACAACCACAGGGACCGCAGTTCGATTTTCAGCAGTTCAATATTCATGTTATGACATGAATAAAGTTAAAAAAATAAAAGTAAAATAAATAAATTTTTGAAAAAAAATAAATAAGAAAAGCAGTCCAGTGCAGGGGCTGAGGCCTCTCTAGGCTTCCATGACAGGCACTCATGTCACCACAGGTGACAGCACCAGCCTGCCCTGTCTACTTCACCCAGGGAGGCCTGGGAGTGGGCTAGGGAAGAAGGGACCACAGGCCTGGGCGGCTGAGCCGAGCCCAGCAGCTCAGGGACCCAGTGAGCACCAGCAGCCATGAAAAGAAGCCACAGCTGCAGGTCACTGCAGCAGCAGGATGTGGCTGCCTCCTGACCACAGGTGGCAGCAAGGACCTCACTCCTGGGACTCTCCATCAGAGCTACAGCGACATCCCCAGGCCTCCTTTGTCACTAAAATTCTCTTTCTCTTTTTTTGTGGAACCGGGGATTGAACTTAGGCCCTGATGCTTGCCCGCCAAGCACTTATTCTACTGAGCTATCTCCCTGGCCCCTCCTTTGTCACTAAGGACTCAGGGAGAAATGAGCAAGCCTGCCACCTTCCAGCAGTGTCAGACACATGGCATCTGTGGCAGGTGCAGGAAGGTAGGATAGAGCCTGCCCCTGGGGCACTTGCAGACTTCAGCCAGTGGGGCCTGGAGCTTACTGCACACAGACTGGAACACACCGGAGAGCGACATGGTGCTTGGCGTCTGACTGTCAGGCTTCAGTCCCTGGGTTCTACCCCTGCACCACGCAGTTGTTCAAACACGAAGAGCTGGGGCTGAAGGGGTGGCGGGGCCAGTGGCGCCCCCAGGAGGCAGAGGAAAGCAGCAACAGAACACAAGAGCCATGGATAGCACAGAATGTGGTGGTCACCAGGACAGGGAGAGCAAAAAGCACAGGGGCACAGTGAGAGAACCACCGCCCACCAATGCAACACAAGAGAACGCTGAGAAGCTGGGCACAGCGGTGCACACCTGTCACGCAGCACCGAGGAAGTTGAGCAGAAGTGCGAGCTCCAGCTCAGATTGGGCCACCAAACAGCTTAGCAACACCTTGTTTTCAAATAAAAAAATAGGAAAGGACTCACTGCAAAGACCCTGGATTCTATCCTCAGTCTTAAGGGGATGGGGACTGCTCCTGCTGTGTGAGCAAAGGCAATGAGTTCCTGAGCATGGTGGCAAACATCTGTAGTCCCAGCACTTGAGAAGCTGAGGCAGGAGGAGCACTACTAGTTCAAGGTCAGCCTGGGCTACAAAGTGAGTTGAAGGCCAGCTTGAACTATACAGTGAGACCCCGTTTAAAAAAAAAAAAAAAAAAAAAGCCGGGTGTGGTGGCTCACGCCTGTAATCCCAGCTTTTGGGAGGCTGAGGCAGGAGGATTGTTGCAAGTTCAAGACCAGCCAGGGCTACAAAACTGAGCTCAAAGCCAGCCTGAACTGCACAGTGAGACCCTGTCTCAAAAAGAAAGAAAAAAAAAAAAAAACATTAAAAGTCGCCCAGGTGAGGTCACCTGCATCCACTGCTCGGTGCTGACATGTCCTCCAGCCCTGCGACACAGAAAGGGAACCTGACAGGCTAAGCTCATCCATCACACCAAGTGCCAATGGTGTTACGGTGGCCAGCTGGGTGGCAACACCCTAAAGATGCCCATGTTCTTATCCCTTGGGCCTGTGACAATGTCACCTCCATAGCAAAAGGGACTCTGCAGATGAGGTTCATGAGAAGGATCCTACGGTGTGTCATGCTGACCACCTGGGGGACAGTGTCCCCCACGTTTCCCAAATGAATGCAGTAAGTTGAGAGGCCAGGACAGGCTAAAGACATAGTGCTATCGGCTCCAGTGCTAGAGGAAGGGGCTATGAGCCAAGAGCCGCAGGCACCTCTAGGAGCCACAGCCTGTTTTACAACTCTGACCTCCAGACTTGAGTTCATTCATTTGTTTTAGTTCAAGCCATCAAGTTTGTGATCATTTCTTCCACCTGCTCCAGATATCTCAGACATACAAGGTAGGGAGGGTGCCCCCCCCAAGAACGCTTCCATCAAGGACCATATGACAGGTGGCATCTTCTTGGGGCTCTCAGCTATGCCACACCTTCTGGTTCCCTCCAGGTCAGCTGCCATGGCTCAACCTCCTGTTCTCTCTGGTGCAGATGCCCCACGCTGAAGTAATGAGGTGCCACCAAGAGGCCTAGGTTACCCTTACCCCAAATCCAAAGCCCGCTCTGGGCTGTGTGCTCAGGGTCTGTGTGTAACAGCACCCTGCTGACATGCATGCATGCATGCACACACATACACATACACGCATACACATACACACATGCACACACAATTTGTTTTTTGTACTGGGGCCTGAACCCAGGGGTTTTGGACTGAGCTGTCCCCCAGTCTATTTCCACAGTTAACACACATGCCTCCACAGCACCCCAACACGGAGCTTACCATGCACCCCATCCCGAGAAGCCAATAGCCTGGATAACAGTCAGGACAAACTGGGCTCCAAAGATGAAGAAGAATGCCATGAAATTGAAGGAACTGTCAGCACTGTGGGGGACAGAAAAAAAAAAAAAAAAAAAAAAAAACAAGATTATGGCCTGACCCTCCACAGGAAGGCACAAAGCTGGAGGGTAGAACAGGTTGTCCTACTTTCCCACACACTGGAAAATGCATGGATTCCCACAAGTCCTTGCGCCTGTGTACAACCTGGGCTCTGACTGCAGCGCCAACACTGTGCTTCTGGAATATAGCACAGCTCTCAAGGCCTTTGCTGGAGACCCCAGAAGAGGTCCCCTTAGCTTAGAGAGGTCCCTGAGGGGACAGCAGGGAAGCAGGAAGTCCTGTGGGGTGCCCAGGGCTGTCCCCTTTTCTGCTTCTTTCTTGTTCCCTGTGGCCCTTGCAATTAGTCTTTCCTGTCTTCGGGGATAGCCTCAGGCACCTTCCCATCTTCCTCAGTCTGCTGGTCAGGAACAGTCCAGGGGCAAACATGACACAGACCTGAATGACAGGGTGTGCAGCTGGGATGTCCATGGCAGCAGGACTCACACTCCCAGAGTCTACTGAAGGACAGATGGACACGCAGCCTCTTGCTGACCACACCATACTGCTGGGGATGTTGTGACCCTCACCTGGCCTCAGGACAGGAGGGCCAGACTAGGGTGAGACTGTGTGGGGCTATAGAGCGAAGGCAGCAAGGTGTCCCATCCTAAGAACCTGAAAGAGGCCACCTAGCTGAGGAATGTGATATCCCTAGAACTTTCAAAAGCCTGAACTGTAATCCCAGCATGTGGGAGGCTGAGGCAAGAGGATCACTGGGAATTCAAGGGCAGCCTGAACTACACAGAGATTCTGTCTAGAATACCACCCCACCTCCAAAAAAAGCCTGGACTGGTAAGAGGCAGGTCATCACCCTCACCTGGTTACCCCTTCCTCATGTCCCTGCCTGTGCCAGCCCTGCCAGGCTGGGAGAGCACAGTGGACACAGAACACAGTCACACTGGCTTTGTGTGCTTCCTGAAGCCATGGAAAGGAGCACAGCTGTGACCCTTGCCACAGTGTGGATGGACCTTGAGAACACTGTGCTTAGTTGTTCTGTTTTTGTTTTGTTTGTACCAGGAATTTAACTCAAGACCTTGTGTCTGCCAGGCAGACACTGTGCCACTGAGCTACATCTTCAGACCAGAAACTGTGCTTAGTAAGAAGTGTCAGAACACAGGATGTATAGGCAGGGACTCCTTGGACAGGAAATGCTCAGGACAGGTGACTGCAGAGACAGGAAGTGGCCTCATGGGTGCTGGGACTGGGAAGGGGATGGAGTTTCCTTTGGGGTGACAAGTGTTTTAGAAACAGGAAACAGCAATGGCTGGACAGGCTAGGTAACACACAGAACCCCTCAGCTGTCCACTTTAAGTAGACAACTGTGCAATGTGAAGAACACCTCACCAAAGTTGCTACCAATATACAAAGTGGAAGCCAGGAGTGGTGGCAAATAGCTGTCATCCCAGTATTCCGAAGGGCTAAGGCAAGAAATCACAAGTTTGAACCCAGGCTGGGCAATTTAGCAACTTACAGAGACCTAGTTTCAAAAAATAAAAGGGAATTGGGATGCAGCTCAGTGTGAAGGCCCTAGGTTCAATTGTTGGTCGGGGGATGCTTGGCACGAGACCAATGAAACATACAGTAGCTTGATTTAGCCCATGGGTGTAGTCAGCTACTACCCAGAGTAGAACAGCTGCTAGTAATTGGGCCAGACCCAGCGCAGACCAGACTGCACTCCTGTGCATGGGGTAACCAGTGCCAGAACCAGCGCACACAGCGGTGTCTTGTCCCCCAGGTTCTGTGCACACACTCAGCACCGTAAGTGTCCAGAGCCCACAGGGAGCAGGCGGAACAAGCCCAGAGCCAGGCTGTTCCCTCCCACTTACCGGAAGGCCTTGTAGACTGGTCGGAACCAGCACACATAGCTACAGGGGGTGAAGAGCAGCAGCCAGAGAAAGGCCAGGCCAAAGTTGGCTCCTGAGCCACCGCCAATCCACCAGGCCAGGCAGGCGACAAGGTTGACCCCAAGGGTGGCACAGTAAACTGGTAAGATGAGGGAGAAAAGGTTGAGCTAGACACCAAAAGTTACAGGCCACTAAGGATGCTGCTGGGGACTGAGGGTCACCTCTTGGGCTCTGAGGACACTTCTGAACCTCAGGAAGAGCTGGGTGAGGCCAGGCAGTGGGCCAGCTGAAGATGTGGCCCCAGTCACCATGGGGCCCAGAGGGAGCCAGAGATGGGCTCAGGGCACACAGAGGACTCCTAGAGTCCCGGTCTCTGCCTTGGGACAGGTGGGGTACAGCTTGGCTACCAAGGACAGGGTGGCTCCTGGTGACTACTCCCTGGGTCCAACAGTCCTGGGCTGGTGTCCCACCCCTCCAGCCCCACACCCAGGGCTCACACATCCAAAGCCGATAGATCCTCTTCACCAGCACCTGATGCTCAATGGGGATCTCGTCAGCGAAGTCCTGGTAGAAGCAGGGCTTCAGTGGGATGAACCTAGGCAGCGGCGGAAAGTTGTTCTCCTTCCCTGTAGGAAGAAAACCCCAGGACAGGCCCGCTACTGGCTGCTGCAGGGTGTCCCTGTCCTCATCCCACCCTCACACTGCGCCTGAGGATCTGTCACCTTCCACAGCAGAAGGGACACTGCAGCTGGGCTAAGAGATGGGTTAAGGAGGACTTTCCTGACCAGCTGGGCCCCAGGGTAATCTAGGGGAGGGAGCAGGATGAGAGGCAGAGAAAAATGGAAGACCCTGCTGCCAGCTCTGCCAATGGAAGGGCAGTCAGCACCCAGGTAGGGGTTGGGGGGGGAGACGTGGGTTCTCCAGAGCCTCAGGTGGCCCCAGTGCACCTGGGCTGAGCTTGCTAAGACTCACTTCAGACTTCTGTCTGTCAGATTCTTTTTTTTTTTTTTTTT
>PVJA010032132.1:0-24331 GCA_004027025.1 Myocastor coypus
CCCTGAGCTATCTCCCCAGCCCCCTTGAATTTCTTCTATGCTATTATCTCCTGCATTTGTTCTGGGTTGCATTGGGGCCTGAGAATGCATTTTGCTTCTTTCGTTGTCATTTTGTATAGCACTGTCTTAAGACCTTTGGTGTAGAGTTTTGATATAGTTATTATTGTGGCACCGGGTCCAAATCTACTGAGTTCAGAATCATCCAGGTGGGCATGGCTTGGGTCTGGCTGCTGTGCTCCACTCCTTGCTGCTGTAGCCCTTGGAGGTGTACCCACTGTGCTACTCTGGCAAGATGTTCCGCTCCTGGGGCAACTGGGTAGGTCTTGCCTCTAGCCTTTCTGCGAGGAGTTTTACCTCAGGGTTTGGCACTGGGCCTACCTGATTGAAGAAGTTCCACTTACATGCTAGTCCTGGGCTCTGGCTCAAATGAGGATCCAGTTAGCCCTGGGCGGTCTCACACATGCACCAGGCTTGGGCTCTGGCTCAAATGCAGATCCAGCATGCCCTGGGTGGTCCCTGGGTGGTCCCACTCACATTCTGGGCCTGTATCCCTATGTTTTGCTGAAAGAATTACTTTTGGTTAAAACAGCATCCACAAATTTAATCATATACTACTTCTATGTGATATTCCTTGAAGTCACACTTCCCTCCATTTGTGTTCTGTCTGCATGTGGGATCAGCTTATTGTCTGTCATTGTTCTTCAGTGATATAGGTGAGGTGGGAAGAATGAGTTGGCTGATGAAGTGTTAGAAACTAAGGGCAGTGTCTCAGTTACCTTTCTCTCACTGCTGAGACAAAATATCTGACATACAAAATTAAAGAAGGAAAGGTTTATTTAGCTCAGTTTGTAGAGGTTTCTGTTCATAATCAGCTGGTGGCAAGGCAGAGTATGGAACAGGGGCAAAGCTTCAAGGTGGTGGAAGACAGCAAAAGTGGAGATCAAGCCTGTTTGCCTCCCTTGTATGGTAGGCAGGCTCCCCTCAACTTGGGGTGGGTGTAGCACTCATGAACCCTGGCCCCATGCTGAGTTACTTAGTTAAGCTGCTAGATTTCTCAAGTTGGCACAGTGTGTCAACCGCAAGGGTGTTTGAAGGGGTAATAGTGGTAGATGCTAAGTAAAGGTCAATGTGCACTTAGATATTTATTGGGGCACTTTTAGTTGAGTTGAAGGGTTAGTATAGAGTTCTCAAAGGATATTTGGAAGAAGTATGGGTGAGTTATGGGACACTGAGGTTTTACACTGTGGTGGAAGAGAGTTACGTGTCCAAACTTGCTGATAGAGGGGTAATAAAGAAAGTAAGATGCAAAAGAGCCAAAGGCTAGGATGGGGAGGATGAAGGATTAATATTAGGGAAGGTAAGCATGGCTATGCTTGGAAAAAGAATAAAATAATATGTTAATCACATTTTCTCAGAGGTTTGACATAAAAATCTAGGTAGGTAGCTGAGATGAGGGAGAGAACCTAGATACATTGTTTCAGAGCCACTAAAAGAACAAACACAAAAGTAGTAATAAATGCAGAAAACCATAAAAGAGCATAACACAATCCTATATTACTAAAGACTTAAACCCATAAAATGCCCAATGGGAACACAGGTTAAATATTCCAGTGAGACACTGTGTATATGATTCTAAAGTTGCTGCTTTGCTAGAGAGTCTGGGTGCTCACACACCAGGAACTCCTCTGATCCCTCTGCTGCAGTGCTAAAGCTAATTCAGCCTCAGGGCTTCTTTCCACTAGGTTGCAGAAATTCTTGCACACTCACCCAGTCAGAAATCTAGAGTTAGGAACTCTTGCTGTCTCTCTCCCTGGGTGCATTGGCAGATTCAACAGACAGATTCACTCGCATGAAATTGTCCACTGCGTCAAAATTTTTCCTATGTAATCAAGTTAGCTACAATAGTAACAACATAATCCACTACAGTGGCATATATAAGGGCAGGTGGAAAAATAACATATCATGAAATCTTGTTTTTGGTCTTACTTTCAAGAAGAAATCCATGATTATAGCATAGGCATTGTAACAACTCCAATTTTCAGCCACCCCCACCCCTTTTTTTTTTTTGTACCAGGAACCAAACTCAGGACTCATGCTTGCCAGGCACATGCTGCACCACTGAACTCTATCCCTGGCCCAAATGACTTAATTCTTAAGCGACAGTTGATATGCACTGTGATGGCCATGTTATCTCTACCAGTAAAAAATACCACTGAGCATTCCTTTTTTTTTTTCATAAAATGCTATTGACAGCCTTCATGGTCAAATTGACTTTAGTCATGGTTGGCTTACAGAACAGAGGGTTGTAGCTCTTTTAACTGTCCAACAAGGAGAAGATACTTGTCTCTTCTTAGAAGAAGAATGGTGCTATTATGCAAACAAATGTGATATAATTTTTTGGAGGGCAGGCACCTGGAATTAAACTCATGACCTCACACTAGTCAGGCAGACACTATGCTGCTGAGCTATGCTTCCAACAAATCTGATATGAATAAGGAAAACTCCTGACAACTCTGAAAATGCCTTAAATAAAGGGCCCAAGAGATCATTACTTTTATAGAACCTGACATTCAGGAGAGCTGGAGACCAGGTATTGCCAGAGTATGAAAGAGAAGAGGAAAAAAAGCAAAACATTTTCAGTCTTCCACTGTGGGGTATGGAAAGGAGGGACAGGAGTAAGGGCTAAGCGGCCTAATGATGGTAAGCAGATGTTATACACTTTGAGCAGGATAATGGGGAAAACTGAGCACAAAGCTGATAGTGAGACATGGACGTGGGAGAAGAGCTGTGACTGATGCAAACAACAGAGGTAAAGTTACAGGAAGACAAAGATGGGGAGAGGAAAGAAGAGAAATATTAATAATGAATAAGATACAAGAGGATGAAGTTGGGTGAAGAGATAAGGATAAAAGTAGGAAGGACACAAAAGGACAGGGGATTCCTTCACTGTCTGTAAACTATACTGGAAGAGGAAAGGCAAGAGGAAGAGAAGCAAATATGCACAGACTCCCTCCTAAAAGAAACAAACCAACCCAAAACGGTAAAATAATGGAATAAAAGTGTGAGAGTAAATGCACAGAAGGAAACTTGCATAGAATAAAAGAATTAAACTTTTAAATGTAAAAATTATTTTAAAAAATAAATAATAATAAAAGAAAGTTTTGTATTGTTTCAGACACGGGGCTGTTTTCCCTCAGTCTAGGGTTAAGGAGCAGAGATTAAAGCAGGTCGTGCCTCTGTTCACACAGGAGGCCTGGGGTCATTATTCTCTGACCCTGGACCGGACTCCCGCCTGCCCTGCAGCTGGCTGTCTTTCCTTTGTCCACTCCTTCTCTGTGGCAGCATCCCTGCCGGTCTCGCTCCACAGTGGTGGCTGCAGGTGCTGTACCGAGACCGTTTGCCTAGTGCTGACTGGGAAGGCTGCTGTCCAGGGCAGAGTCTGCATTTCCTTGCTGATTCCAAGGGGCTGGGGAGATAGCTCCGTGGCACAAGAGCCTGCCTGGCAAGCGCAAGGTCGTGGGTTTGAACCCCAGTCCCGGGGGGGGGGGGGCAGTGCCTGGTGACTCTTTCCATCCTGATGCAGTTCTGTGATTAGCCAAGAGCAAAACTGTTCTTAGTTTCCCTTTTCTCTGCTGTGTGATCTATTTCCTCTGTACCGCTGTGTCCTATTTTCTTCTCCTCTGACTATTCCTCCTGGTTCTCGAGGAACTTCCACTTGCTTCAGTATTTCTCTAAACAGTTATTTTTCAGACTCAGTGGACACTTTGCCCTGGAGAAGCTGAGTTGTTGGCGCTCTCGGCTCCATCATTGCCTGGGCGGCGGCGGGGGCGGGGTGGGGGCAGACTGTAAAAATTAGCATCGTAAAGAGGAAACCAATAATAAGTGCAAAAATCTTCTGGTACAGAATTTTAGCCTGAGCAAAACCCATATTTCCTGGTAGTTATGGAAGCCATTATAGATAGATCTCTTTCACTGAAGAAGAGCTTAGAGGGGTATGCTTATTGCTGAGTCAAGAGTACCTTTATTCACGTAGCAGTAAAGGGTGAACAACGCGAAGCACGCTCGCGCAAAGCCTTCCTAGACACAACTGCACAAGTCTCCGTGCACGCTGCTTTGCGCCCTCCAGCATGACGTCAGCATTCCTCACCCAGTCCTTCCTTTTATATAACCCAGTGCCATTCTGTTCTAGCCAGCTTCATCTCTGCACCACTCTGATAAGCCCGTGCTGCTTGCTGTAAATGTCATTCTTGGAAGATACCCTTTTTTAGAAAAGAATTATTTTTTTGAGGGATTTGCTGGATGAATTGATTTGGATGTGTGTTTGGATAGGGCACTTTTTAAAAATTTCCTTTTTGGTTTTAATATTTTTAAACCTTTTAAGAGAGCATCTGGAGACAGGTAACCTATTATTGATTCCAAAAATTCACTAGACCAGAAGACAGATAAACATCAGGTGAAACAAACAGTGTTGAATGTTTCCACAGTGTCTGATGCGGCAGCCAGGTTTAATATTTTAAGTGTTTCTTATAGATTTTTTATCATTTATATTGAAATATTACATAATGAATTAAATTCAATTCAGTGAATTAAATGTGTCTAATAAAACTTACCATTCCAACCTCAAGGGTGTGAGAATGTATTTTGAGACAGTTCAGTCAGATCTGAATTTTTTAGAATCAAGTTGATTCTCTCTTCTTTTAGTTACAAAAGCTATAGGTATGAGGCGATTTTGTAGTTACTTGATTATTTGTTAGTCTTTCCTTAGAAGTTCATAAATGGCTGTGATGTTTAAATCAATTCTAATTGCTTGCCTATGAGATCTGAATCATTTAGAAAGCAGAATACAAGGGCAAGTATTATTTAACTTTCACAGTATTTTATTTTATTTTATTTTATTTTTGCTTTTTGAGACAGGGTCTCACTATGCAGTTCAGGCTGGCCTTAAGCTCACTTTTGTAGCCCAGGCTGGTCTCGAACTCACATTGATCCTCCTGCCTCAGCCTCCCGAGTGCTGGGATTACAGGCGTGCGCCACCACGCCCGGCTTTTCACAGTATTTTAGAATTGAAAAAAAATCATTCATGATGAAGTCATGAAAATGTGGCACCAGACAGCAAGGTGGATTTCTTCTCTGTAGCAGTTTTGGTAGTCTGTATACTAATTTGAGGAAAAGAAAAAGAAGATGGCAACAATAAATTCTGTTGGACTTTATATAGCAAATCTTTGGTCTACATAATGGTATTGCTAAAGTGTATTTGTTTTATATTAGCATAAATCACAAACAGAAATCTCAACAATTTCTATGAAGAATTAATTTTTCTCTCAAGTGTTTATTCACTGTTATCTCAATAGATTTTAATTTTTAAATTCTTGTGCTTTACTTAGAAAATAAATAGCAAAATAAATAAATGGCAGAAAATAGGAAGTAGGGAGACATAGATATTTTTGCTTGGGGCAGATAGTTCAGAGGATTAAAGCACCTGCTTAGGCAGAGACAGGAGCTGGGGGTTCAATCTCCAGCTTGTGGTACTGGCCCCGCCCACCCGGGGTTCACTGAGACCATTGAGACTTGGTGTGGTGGCATACTCCTGTAATCCCAGCGCTTGGGGGGCTGAAAACCAGGTGGATCACTGCATGTTCAGTCTGTGTAGTGGGATTCTGTGGGCCCTGTATGAAATGGAGAGAGAGAGAGAGAGAGAGAGAGAGAGAGAGAGAGAGAGAGAGAGAAGGGACAGGGACTGCACTGGACCAGCACCACACAGGCACAGAAATATTATGCATTACACGTACCAACCAAATAAAATAACAAAAACTTATTAAGCCTAAAGTTAGCAAATAGAAAAATGAGAGTCAACTCTGGCACCTTAGCAGCAAGTATTGTCAGAATACTTGTTAATTTTTTATATTAGGCACAGGGAGATGGCTGAATGGTGTAAGTGACTGCCTGGCAAGCACAAGGTCCTGAGTTCGATCCCTGGTGCCACAAAATCAATCAATCAATCAATCTTTCATCTAAATTCAAATAATTTGAAGCCTGCTATAGAGTTTTTATCTTTTTTTCTACTTCCTTGCAGAGTGGCTTTCCAACGGTGAAGTTGGTGGTAGCTCTCCAGTCACCCAATGTATAGTAACAAATGCATTTAACTATCATCAGAATTTTAGTTTAATTATTACTCGTCTTTTCCTTTTCCTCTGTGCTAGAGATTGAATCCAGAGCTCCGCACATATTAAGAAATCATTCTACCACTGAGCTCCATTGCAGTCCTTTTAAAAATCTTTTGAGACAAGACCTCTGTAACTTGCCTGGGAAAGCTGGCCTCTAACTGAAGATTCTCCTATCTTAGCCTTCTGAGGAGCTAGGGTTATAGACTTAAGTTACTGTTCTGAGTTGACCTCCTTACTTTAAAATAGGCTTAAATCTATATGAAAACATTCCACAGCATAGTTCTTTGTATATAACTATTTGGAAATCTTTGTTTTCATAAACCACATTGTTAAATTAGTGGGAATAAAATATATATTATTTTAGCTGGCCAAATAGCTTAGTGGATTAAAGCACCTGCAATTAGGTGCAGGGGCCTGGGTTTCGATTCCAGTCCCACCCCTGAGGCATAATGAGACTGCAATAGACACTGGACATGGTGGGGCACCCCTGTAATCCCAGCTCTTGGGAGTCTTTAAACAGGTAGATAACTACAACTCTTATCTAGTAGTGAGACCCTGAACACCCTGTAGACCCTTCCCTAAAATACAAAAAATAAATAAAATATATGTTATTTTAAAATATATTTTTATATTAGTGTAAGGTATTTATTTTACAAATAAAATTTTTATTTACTCATCACTGCTTAAAACTGGGAACAATCTGTGTATTAAAAGATTGATATATCATCACTCAAAAGTGTATGTTTTGTATGATTATATTCATACAAAACCCTAGGAAAACAGCTGTAATATATACTAAAAAAAAAAAAAAGAAATCACTGATTGCACGATGATGATGAGCCACCATAGAAAATTTAGAAAGTGTAAATAAACAAAGAGGAAATTTTCTCATCATTTAGGGATGTATGTAATCTTTTTTTAAATAGACAGATACATGATAAACTGTTTCTCATGTATCTGTCTCTTAAAAATTAGATTATGTGAAGTTTATTGAACTGTTGTCTCAGTCACTTTTCTCTTTGCTGGGACAAAATACCTAACACCCCAAATTAAAGAAGGAAAGGTTTATTTAGCTCACACTTAGTGGAGATTTCAGTCTGTATTCAGCTGGCTCCAGGGCACAGTGCCATGTGGCAGGTGGCGGCGGTTCATGGTGGTGCAAAATGACAAAAGAGCGAGAACACTTCTGGGATGGGCAGCAGCAACAGGGGCCAGCGGAGAGCAAGTCCACCGCCCTTAGGCTGTGTTCAAGCTATCTGCCTCAGGCTGGGTGTAGCACTCACACCCACAACCCCAGCAAAGTATTTCTTAATGGTGCTACTTAATTCTTAATATCTGCTGCTTTATCTTTCATGAAGAAAGAGAAGTTGCCAACTGATAATGAGTTGTGTATTAAATTAATTCATTTCTTATGAAGTATTACTACAACTTTGATCTCCATTTACTACAGAAGACATCAGTGATTTCCTAAAATTATTAGCAGCCTGCATCATATAATTATTAATATCCATTTAAATTAAACAGTAAATCCTTTTCCTTAACTCAGTTCTCCATGTTCCATTATCTTCCCTGACAGAGTGCAGTTTCTCTACTTCCACACTGCTGGGATTCCAGGCTCGATCATTCACTGGGGGAAGGTTGTATGTACACTGCAGCATGCGAGCAATATCCTTGAAGTCAGGACACTCCATGCCAGTAGCACCCAAACCTCAGTTATGACAACCAATCATGTCTTCAGATATTGTGAAGTGTTCCCTAGGAGACAGGGAGGTAGAAATCAATCCCAGTTCAGAACCACTGGCTGAAACAGAGTCCAGCACTTGCGTGCTGTAAAGTTATTTCCTCTGCTAGACTAAACACATTGTCTAATAACACCCACTCCCCACCCCCGCACCACTTTAGCATTCTGCTGATTGCCAGAGCCTGTGATTACACTTTAGTGGTACACACTTTAGAAGCCCCTCACAGTGACAGGTCTCTATACACTACAGTGCACTACCCTAAAGCAGCCTCAAGAACGCCATAATCCTACAGCACGAAAAATGGAGAAGCACTCTGTAAATGTGGTCATGAAACTTTAGCTGGGCATTAATTATATACAACTATGCTGATTCCTATTTTATATTATTTTTATTTTTTCTGTATTTAGGACAGGGCCTACAGGATCTCCAGAGTCTCACTATGTAGATTAGACTCACAGTGATTCTCCTCTCTTCAGCCTTGCAGTTACAGGCGTGCACCTCCACGGCCAGGCTCAGTCGCTGCCTCAGTGTGCCCCACACGTGGGGCCGGCATGGCATGCTCGGGATAGAACCCTGGCTCCTGCACTCTGCTTAAGCAAGCAGGCACTGTAGTCTCCTGAGCTATCAGGTTGGCCCTTGATTCCGATTTTAAACAAATGAAGCCCACTTAATTTTACTTCCATTGATAAATAAATATAAAAGACTCTGAGGAATTCTCAAGGTAGTGGAAATCTTTGGTGCCTTTCCGATTAGCTAAGAAAGGATGCTTGGGAGATTTAGAAGGCATCTGAGATGGAGGAAAGAACTTTAACTATACTTATTCTCACTTTGTGTTAGATAAAGATTTTCCTGCAAGGGAGGCAGATGAGTACACTGTAGAAGCAATTGGTGTCTCATGTTCAACAGTCACCGTGCTAAAGATGCTGTGCCAGACCATTCAAGGGAGGAGTGAGGAGAGAGAAGAATCCTGGTCCTTATGGAGCTTATAATCAAGGGGAAATTCTACACTAACCTTTTCAGTTAGGTAACATTACTAGCATGAGAGACAGTGGCTTCAGCTCAAGGGTGGTCTTTAGTTAATTACCAAATGGGAAGTAAAGTTGATAGCAGTAGGAGTTTAGAGGACAGAATCCTGTGGATAAGAGAAGAGTGAAGTGGATTTGGAACTTTCAGTAGAAATAGGAAGAGGGAGTGAGGAAACACTCCCAGCTAGAACAGTGGAGTAGGCTAACAGAAAGAGACAACAGCTCAAAGCATGTCATTTAAGAAGCTCTGGCAAATTAAGGTCAGAGGAAAAGATGAAGACAAATCTTTTAGGTCCTTGAATATCAGGCTAAGAAATCTTGATTATATATAATGAAAGCTACTGCTTCCTCAGTGAGGTTCTATCAAATAATCCCAGGAAATGCTCTTTGAATGAATTATTCTGTCATTAAATAGACTGTTGCATGCTTAGTATAATGTGCCGTTCCTGGAAACATAATGCACATGTATTTTCTTTTAATTTTTTCTGTATTTGGTACAAGCTCTCACTACACAGCTCAGACTCATAGTGATCCTCCTGTTTTCAGTCTCCCCAGAGCTGGGATTACAGGTGTGTTCCACTCTGTGTGGATTTGGTGACCGGTTCAGTGCGTCCAGGAGCAGGGCTAGCATGACATGTGGTGCTGAGGATGGAACCCATGTCCTCACACATGTTAGGCAGGCATTTAGCCTGCTGACTTATCTCACCAGCCCTTGCATATATATTTAAAGGATATGATGAAGTTCATTTAAACCAGCATTTCTAAGTTTATTTCCCCACAAGATCAATGTCAAAGAATGCTATTAGAAACAGGAACATAAATCAATTTTTCTATGTAGAGCATAAGGTGGAGCAACTCAGAGGACATTTGCAATGTAGTAAAAGGTGGCATCAGCTATGTTTTTGAACAGGAGGTACAATCTAAGAATTATTTTAGCCTACAATTAGTGTGTTGAGGTTGAGAACAAATACGTTCAAGAAACAGGTCTCTTGAGGAGAGAGCTTCTGCTCAATTATTCAGTCAGTTATTTTTCACTCCTAATTCATCCACCAAACATTTATGAAGAAATACTACATGTGGTGTGCTAAGCAAGGCAAATACGGTAGTGAGGAGTGGAGAAGCGATCCCTGCCCTGTGGAGTTTAGAGCCTAAATGGGGGAAAGTATGCAGTTGAATTTTTCTAAATCCTATGAAAAATAAAAGAGTATTCTTCTAACTTTTTGAATAATTATGCCATAAATGACCTTTTTCATTTCCTCCTAAATATGCCATCAAAAAAGAACTACTTTAACATTAGCAACATCACTGAAACTAGTCAAAGTAAATGACTTTGCCACTTTTTAGTTGAAATGTAGCTTTATTTCATCTTGAGAGTCAGATTAACCATTTGGAAATAGCATTTAAAATATTAAAATATCAAAGAAAGTAAGGAATAAAAAGAAGTGTGCTTTTTTTTTTTTTTTTTTTTTTTTTTTTTTTTTTTTTTTTTTTTTTTTTTTTTTTTTTTTTTTTTTTTTTTTTTTTTTTTTTGCCTTTTTGAGACAGGGTCTCACTATGCAGTTCAGGCTGGCCTTGAGCTCACTTTTGTAGCCCAGGCTGGTCTCGAACTCGTACTGATCCTCCTGCCTCAGCCTCCCAAGTGCTGGGATTACAGGTGTGAGCCACCATGCCCAGCTTAGAAGTGTGCTTTTGTTTTGCATATATTACACACAGAAAATACCATAATGTACACCTTGACTAATTTTCACAACGTGAACATATGTGTATAGCTAAATGAATTAGAATGCTACAGTCTCCTAAAGCCCGTTTCAACTCCCTTTCACTTGCAGTCCACCATGGTAATCACTACTGCAACTTCTTTCAGGCATATATTTAATTTGCCTCTGTGTATATGTATGTGTGTGTGTGTGTGTGTGTGTGTGTGTCTGTGTGTGTGTGTGTTATAAATATAACCAGTCTGTACATAAAAGTTTAAAGAATGCCTAGGAAGCATCTAATTCCAAATACAGATCTTTCTGTATTACAGTGACTATCAATTTTGGTCGCACTTTGGAAGCATTGAAGACTTGTAAAAATCACCAGTGTCTGGTGAGCCTTAGAGAGATACCTAATCCAGTTGGCCTGGGTTGAGTCTTAGGGGTCAGCATTTTCAAGCACTGTAGATGATTGTGATGTGCACCCAAGATTAGAATCCTTTCTGTAAAGTGTGTATCGCAAAGCCATGATTTAATAATATTAGGACCAGCTCAATGCCAATGTGTCTAACTAATATTTATAAATCTGAGCTTTCTGTGTCTAGATTTTAGATAGCAGTTTGGCAGAAGAAGAAATTATATATGACTAATATTCTTCCCACAGTCTGTCACCTGGGCAGCCAACTATTCTGAATTCAGGACAGTGTGGGAGGCAAATAGAGTTGACTAAC
The DNA here is from genome assembly GCA_004027025.1 of Myocastor coypus. NCBI lineage: Eukaryota > Metazoa > Chordata > Mammalia > Rodentia > Myocastoridae > Myocastor > Myocastor coypus. The sequence continues at coordinate 11,357 of PVJA010032132.1, forward strand.
TTTAGCACTATCTCTGCCTAGGAGATGTTGGAACGTTATCATGTAGGTAAGGACCAGTGGAACTGTTGGGTTTGTGGCAAATTTATTGAACGTCTCCACTCTGTGGAACTATTTTCATGCATTCATTTACATTTGCTTATTTTTCTCCAACCTTTTCTGACTTTAGTAAAATTCTGAAAAAATGTAACTTCACAAGTGATAGACCGCACCTTCAAAAGTCTAAAGTTGGGAAGAAAGTAGAGTTTATCTTCTGGAAATACAATGGGCTGAGATGTCCTATACCAGGAGGTCCACTTTGCTTTGCCAATTCTCCCAGTGAGTGCTTGCTGCTCAGAAGAGCCACCATTGGCCAGCCTAGGTGCCTTTGTACCATTGTGATAGACTGAAGCTTAGCCATCTATAAGTCCTCATAATTTTTTCCTACTCTCTGAAAATCATGTTATTTCTTCCTTGTCCTTGTACATTTTTTTTGAATTAATTACTCATTTACTTTTAAAGATATATCAGTTAGGGCTGGTGACATATCTCAGTGGACAAAGCACCTACTTTGGCCAGTGCAGGGACCAGGGTTTGATCCCTAGTCCACAGGTTATGCCAGCGCCACCCCCAGGGTGCACTGAGTTGGCAACAGAGTCTGAGAATGGTGGTGCACATCTGTAATCCCTGTGCTGGGGAGGCTGAAAGCAGGAGGATTACCACAACTTTGATCTGCATAGTGAGACCCTGAACCAAATACAAACACGCACATGCACATGCACACACACACACACACACACACAATACAGCAGTTAGCAAGAGAATCTTGTTGTGATCTTACTTGTATGGAATAGGAGATACAAAAACCTTAGCTATCAAACAACTAAAAATATCTAAGACCACATTCAAAGTCCACTTGATAGCAATGAAATTTGAGGAGAGGCATAAATGAAGAGAAAAATTGCCTTTTATGAACATTACAGTAACAGCACGCTAGGCAAAAAGAATCTCTTCCAGTGTAGGGTGGGCTCTGCAGATGGAACAAGAACCTGGAGTGTTTGGCTTGTGGCAAGAGAGGGAAGTAGAAGCAGAAGTAGCTGCAAGCGGCAGACAGGGGCTACATTATGTAGGGCTTTTGTGGTAGGAAGGGCGTTGGACTAATTATTTTATTCTAATTTCAAATGGAAGCCTTTGGGCCCAGCATTCTTCTTGCCTTCACTTAGTTTAATTTTAACATATGATTAAGCAGATTTTTTTTTAAAAAGCAGAGAGTCCATTTCTCTTAGACCAGACATGTTTAAATTTTCTTTTCACTTATGCACTAACTTGGTGACTAATACCTATGTTATGAAAAGAGGCATAAGATAGACATGTGCTTGGGTCCTTGCCCTCTACCTGGTAATAACTGAGCTTGTGGTCTGTGACAATCATTGCTTTAATTGAATTTGGTTTGCTAGGAGCTGAGGACTTCTTTGAAAATCTGTATTTTGTAAAATTATAATGTCTATGTACAACAGATACAGATGAAAAGAAGTACTGGTTTGAGACCTTCATTGGTTTAGAAAGATGTGTGCTTTTAATTTGATGCTGTACTTCTTTTTCAAAACACTTGGGAATCACTATCTGGCTTTTGAAAAGAAAAAAAAGGGACAATTAAAAGTGTAGATTGGATTCCTAGCATAGAACATAAAAGGCAAAGCCTGCTTTGGATGGACAATTGAGAGAGAAAGTAGAGAACTGTACCAGATAACATACTTTTCAAACAGATGCTGCACTGCCCAATCTCACTGGTAAGGCATAGGGTCCTTATTCATTCTTCAAGCCATAGCATTAAATAACACTGTACAGTCAGACATTTCTTGATCATTTTATAAACCTCTCCCCTCCAGTTATTTTCCATCACTGCACTTACTTTTAATTTTCTTTACTTTGTGATAATGTGTCATTACATCCTTATGCATGTTTACTTATTTATTGCCCCTTCCTCACTGCATTAACCATGACTGGCACCAGGCCAGGGTTATGTTTTGCTGTTCAGTGTTTCTCCAGCTCTTAATTCTGCCTGGCATATAGCAGGTACATATAAACTATTTTTTGCCTGAATATGCAGAGCATGGAGGAAACCCCCCTGAAAACTGCTGTGGGCTGGGTTGCTGTCCTGTGGGATGGCCTTGAAAGTGCAATGTTAGATAGGACACACTGAAGGGCGCTTGTAAGTGGGAATGTATCCTGCTCAAGTAACTCAAGAATATCAGACTCAAACCTGTGGATTGGGCCAGTGAGTGGACCTGACACGATGTTGTAATTTTTCTTAATTATCTATGATGCAGAGAAGAAGAATAGACCCATTTTTATGGTCAGTAGACAGAAAACTATACTATAAATCAAACTGCCTGACTGCATGCCTACTAAGGAACAGCACCAGAATTCGAGCTCTGAGACTGGTCCCTAGCTTCTTCCCAGTTCATACACTGACATCTCACCCCAGCATTTGCAGACAGTTTGTCTTCCCTGCATACAACACACAATAGGGGACTGTTCCTGAATTCTGTAAAGCTTCTGCTTCTAGGGGATATCTGTGACTCTCTCATAAGGTGCTGCTATAAACCATACCCTCCACCCTGGGTGCTATTGGCTCTGACTTCTATTTCTTGCTGTGAAATGATCCTGTCCAGGAATAGTCCCAACCTGGGAATGTCTGAGTCTGATACTATTTTAAGCTTTATCTGATATAAAAATTAATTTCTATAACCTCATACCAGACATGGTCTCCAAGTCAAGCTGCAGAACAGATTAAAGTAGGTATAGCCAGAGAGTTGCCGCAGTAAACTACCCTCCTTGGATCCCTTACTAGGGAAGAAAATTATCATGTACTAAGCTCTTACCATGTGTCAGGCACTTTTCATAGATTATCCCACTGTATATAGGGTGGTGCAAGGTAGCATAATATGTAGCAGGAGCCCTGCATGAGGTGGTAACTTAGAACTACATTTATAGAATTGCCCTGGTATCAACACTGTGGTTGACAGTTAAGGTGAGGTCCCTTTCCAAAGGGAATGCTCCAATACACATGAAATAAACTGGTTTATTTTCCCTGTTCCTGTTGAGCAATGACTCTCTATATGGTTGACAGCTTTTTATATATTGGAACACTAGTGTGCTGAAAAGCACACTGTGCAAATTAAGAGGCCAACAGGTGGTAACTCCCAAGGACGAGGTCTACAGACAAGGGCACCGCTCTGTCAAAGAAGTGTGCTGTGAAAAAGTCTCAAGCAAGGGAAGGTTTAGAATTTCATTTATATCTTCTCTTCCTTTCATATATACCTTCCACATATGAAACTATATGAGTATTTATAAGATTTCTATGTATGGACAATTATATGACACATTAGAATTTAATAACTATAACTAATTACTTTAGATAATTATCTTGTGTAAGAAAAGGGCTTATAGGACTGGGAAATAGCTCAGCTGTCTAAGTATATGCCAGGCAAGTCCAAGACCCAAGTTCAGTCCTGGATACCACATGCCACATGGGTCCCAGAACCCTGGAAGGGCCAAGCAGGCCATTGACTGGACATGGTGGTGCGTGCCTGTAATCCCAGAACAGAGAAGGGCTGAGACAGGAGGATCACCATGAATCCATCCTGGATAGTGAGACCCTGTATCAGATAAATAAATGTTAATAAACATAAATGAAAAGAGTATATTTGGTGCATGGGATTTGAAGTTCTAGGCCATGATTCATTGCCCTGGTGACCTGTGACAAGGCAGCACATCATCATGTTAGTGCATGGTGAAGAAAGAATGCTCATATCATGAGCCATGGAGAAGAGGGAACAGAAGTCAGGACCAAGGTCCTCCATCCCCTTGAAGGGCATACTGCCAGTGACTCAAGGGCCATCTCCAAGTCCTTCCTGCCTCACAATAGTACCACTCTGAGGACCAGGCCCACAGAACATGGGCCTTTGGGAAATATTCAATCCTAGTTATGGCATATGACAAAAGCGGTAAGTGTAGGGAGCAAGTGGGCTGACATGGAGAACAGCTTGGCACTTACCACAGCAAGCCACAGGCAACGTCTATGTATTTTAAGGTTTTGTTTTTATTTTTCAGTTGTAGATATTATCAAGAAAGCAAAGCTTCTATTCTTTGGTAGATATTTTCAAGAAAGATGATTTTAAAACTTATTTTCTGAAATCATGAAGGATAACTTTATAGTTATTAGAAAAATCTAGGAAAAATATGAAATCCAAATTCAACTCAGGCTTTCTTTAGTACTAATCAAAATCCCAACATTTATCACAGATATCTGGGTATCAGTGGACTTATGGCTCATTGTCCTTTTAACATTTTTGTATGGAAATATGCCAATAGAATTTTTATAAAACAGTTTATATATAATAATGGAAGAAAAGGCATGCTACTAGTGAAATTTTTAAAAATTATCTAATGATAATTCTAAATTATCTGACATGACAGTAGTCAATATTATTTTAAGATAAAAGTATCTCAGTCAGGGCTGGCCAAATAGCTCAGTGGACTAACGGTTCTGCTTAGGCAGAGCACAGTTGGTTGGGGTTTGATCTTCAATGTGCCATGCCAGCTCTGCCCCCAGGGCGTGCTGAGACAATAATTGAGATGGGGCATGGTAGCTTGTGCCTATAATCCTAGAGCTTGGGAGGCTGAAAATAAAAGAACCACTATGAGTTTGATCTGTGTAGTGAGACCCTGTAGACCTTGTAGACCCTGTAACAAATACATAAAATAAAATTTTACATTTATTTTTAAATTTCTGTTTATGGAAAAAAGAGAAAGAAGGAGGGCCAGCAAGATGATTCAGCTGTTGCCTGCTTAGGAAAGCTTAGGCAACTGCAGGGACTGCAGTTTGATCCCCACCACTACATGCTGTGCCAGCCCCAATCCCAGGTCAGGCTGAAGTGGCCATTAAAATTTTTAAAAATTAAAAAAAAACATAAGAGAAAGAAGGAAATTCTAGAGCTACTGCCTAATAAAAATAGTTAGATATTTATAATACTAAGAATCTTGGATTCTATTCTGTATATTACTACTTAGGGCAATTGATTCCAATATTTAATGAGGATAAACCTAAACTATGAAAGTTATATTCTGTAGAATGTGGCCATAATTTGTGATTTGCAGATCTCTTAATCAGTTGGTGTTCTTTACTATTAGAACTTTGTAAGCTCAGGTTTCTTAAGGTAACAGTATAATTATTATTATTACAAATTTTACATGAATCCCTATATCCAAAAATAAAATATTGGTAGTATTTATGTGACTACTTTTGACCATCAACTTCATCTTAATGTTTAGAATTAGACCGAAGATCTTAATCTTCATTTTTGTATGTGCCTTAGCCATTGAAGTTTATCTGAATTCTGTTAGAAATGATGAAAAGAAAGCTTTGGGACTAAGAAATGGCATTTTGATTAAAGTCCAAAGGATATTTAAAAATATGTATCCTATATAGATAGTAAGTTGGCTTCAAAGTGGATATCACGTGGGAAATTTATATTTTAACCATAACTGAAAAAGCCATGTTGTAAAACCGTGCTTTTTACCTATTTTACACAGGTGACAATAATATCACTTGAAAACTTGACTCAGTAAAATCAAAGTGTTAAGATGAACTTTCAAGAATCTTCCAATTAATTTTAGTAAAAAGAATGGCTTCTTGCTAGCAATGTGAAATCAGTGAAAGAAAACATACTATAAATATTAGCTTGTATGAAGCTTGCCAAAATGTGTTCAAGGAGCTATTTGATGGTACAGAGGTAAGCAATAGCTTTGAGAAGATGTTGCCAGTTTTCCACAGTGGAGAAGCACTAGGTGAGCGGCAGGAGGTATAAGAGACTAACCTGCTTGACCTTTTCCTTTCTTCTATGCAAATAACCTTTTCAGGGACAGGTAACCCGGCCAGATAACTCAGAAGACTGAAGCGCCTGCTTAGGCAAGTGTACACGGACCGGGATTCCATCCCCAGCATGCTGTGCCATCCCCACCCCCGGGCATGCTAAAATGGAGGCTGAGACTGGGAGTGGTGGCATGCACCTGAAATCTCAGCACTTGGGAGGCTGAAAACAGTCCTATCTGTGCAGTGGGACCCTATAGACACTGTACTAAATACATAAAAATATTAAAAAATAGCCCTTGCAATATACTCACACTGTCCAATTTAGTAATCAATGACTAGTGTAAAAAGCAGTGAACCAACAATCAGAACTCTGATGTTAGTCCTGGTTTGGCCAGCTCTATGACTTGCACATGTCACTAGCTTTTTGGGTTTTGCTCATTACTTTATAGAATGAGAGCACTGACATAAGCAGTTTCACAGGCCCTTCTCGTTTCTATAGGAAGTGAAAAGGGAAATGGCCAGAAATGTTCAAGCTAACATTCCCAAGCAGTTCCTGTTAATGCTGTTACTCCCCAAGTAAGAGAGCAAAGCTATATATCGTCAAGTTATGAAATAATCTTGTTTTATTAAAAAGCAGTAGAGATCCATGACAGCTCTGTTTCCAAGGAAATTGTTGCCTTGCTGCTTCATAAAGAGCTCTTCCAACACTTGTAACATCCTTTTTTCTTCTAACCCTGCTGACAATAATGCCAGTTTTCACTGGAGTGTTCCTTGGCTTTAGTAATGATATGTAGGTGTTGGGCTAAATGGATGATAGAAAATAATTCTATTTAAATTCTGCTTTGATAGAAATATGATCCATTTCATTTAATTCACCATAAAGACTGACCTATGTCTTGCAAAATGCAAACACAGAGCCTCCACATACATACAAATTTTCAAATTAAGAGAATAAGTTTGCATATAATTTGGAAATACATATAAGTAGAACAAAATTAGAAAAACTTGCACTAGATGGAATACATTGAATTTATTCCAGTGCTGTGCCCTGGAGAAGGGAGAAGAAATGAAACAAGGGAAGAATTTGAATGTTCTACTGAACATGGATAAAGTCTTATTTTCAAATCCAAAGTAATAATAGCAAAATCTATGCACATCTTTCTTTGCATGAGATGAAAATGGATAACTTATGTTGCTTTTAGTCCATTTGTGTATTTTTTAAAACATCAAGCAGCAGAGAATTAAAAAAGAGATAGGCTTGGTAAAGAGTACTCTCAAGAACTAAGCTGAAATAGAGCATGCAGAGTTGCCAGATGTTAAAGTAGCTGATCAGTCAAGCCTTTAATCATTTGCTATAAGCAAGAGGCTAACCAAAAGGAAAGATGAGGCAAGTGTTAGCTTTCCACTGGTCTACTTTTCCCATTGTGTAGCTCTAGGCACAAGTGTCAGCTGGAGGAGTATAAGTCTGGGAACTGTCTCATTGCTCAGAGAGGCCTAAACAAAAGAGCTCTGGAATTCTATGGACCTGATATTAAGAGGACATTCCTGCTGACATCAGAAAAATACACTTTCTTGGACAGGGCACAAATGTGCTCACCAACATAATCATGTGGTAGTCATAAAATGAATCCCAACACATTTTTAAGCAGAAATGGCAAGTACAGTCTATTTATTCAACTGGACTTAAATTACTAATCAGAAATCTTCCTACATTTGTAAAACTCCAGTCAGCTTTAATGAGTATGCCTTTTGCTACTACCAAGGCCTATGGACAGGACTCCAGCACCTTCAGCCTTTCAACATGGGCTCACACCATGGGATGCTGACATATATGACCTGCACAGCATTTAAGAACCATGCCTCTCTGCAAGAGCGCGCCTCACTCAGTGTCCTCTGCCTACCCCAGAAGTGCCCGATTGCTAAGGCTGAACTTTGGAATGTTATTCCCAGTGATGCTTGCTGGAAGGATATCATGCAGTAACATGGCACAAAATGCTACTGTTTTAGTGACTCCCAGGGCTGCATCGTTAGCCTGGATGTCACTGTGGACTCCAGCCCCTGCCCCACATCTCCACCTGGCTGTATAGGCGATCTCAGTGGCCAATGTACTCTCTCCTCTCTCCCTCCTGGGGTCACCCTCGTTCTAGGTTATGGTTTCTTCATCCTTACAGACACCCAGAGCAGGAGTCTTGGCAACACCCCCCCAACCTTACATTTCCCCATCCCCCATCAGGTCTGTAGGGAAGAAGTCTTTCTGCTCCACCCCCTAGAATTCAGAATTCAGTATTTCTCACTGAGGCCCATGATCACTCTGGGCCTATTCCATCTTGCTCCAGAGCCCATGTGATGTGTGATATATTTTCTATTTGTTTTTGTATTTAATATCTGTTTCTTCCACAAAAACATATTCCATGAGGGTGGTCTAGTTTTCTTCCTGTTTTGATTCTTTTTTGTTCTCAAAAAATATAAGTGCATGAGTTAATAGGTGAAACCATTGGTGCTTAGTAGGTATTTATTTATTTGTTTGAGACAGGGTCTAGCTGTATAGTCCAGGCTAGCCTTGAATTTGATAGGTATCTGAGGCTGGCCTAGAGCTCACAACAATTTTCCTGTCTGAGTCTCCCTAGCATTGTGTTATAGTCATATAACACCATGTCCAGACAAATGGTAAGTATTGTCCTTAGATATCTAAATTAAACATGAAATTAAAAAGAAGCAATAATCAGATCCTTTTCTTTCTCGAAACTGGGGATTGAACTCAAGTCCTTGAGCTTGCCAGACAAACACTTATTCTATTGAGCTATCTCTCCAGTCCCTGATCAGATACATTTTAAAAGCAGGATATCCTGGGCCAGTGAATATCTTTCAACTAATTAATATGTTTAAAAGGGGATGGGAGTAGAAGAGAGAGGGGAATATCTTGGACGTAAACAAATTTAAAACAGCATGGTGTGGTGGTACACTTCTGTGATCCCAGTACTCTGGGAAGTTGAGGCAGAAGGATTATAAGTTTGAGTGCAGCCCATGTAATATAATCCACTTCATGGGACTCTATCTTGAAAATTTAAGAAAAGGGCTAAAGGTATATATAGTTCAGTGAAAAGGCCCTTGGTTCAATCCTTAGTATCACAGAAAATAAATAAATAGCATCAAAAAATAATGTTAGCTAGAAAAGCCTCAAATAATTGGAAATTAATTTCTTAAACAAATGAGTTGTAGTATGAGAAAGTCGCAATGGAAACTAGGAAATGTTTCAAACTAAATGATAGTGAAAATAAAAGATACTAAAATTCTAAGGCCATGCTTTCAGAGATCATAGAGGACTAAATGTTAATACTAGAGAAATATGAACTACGATTTTACCCTATAGATCTACAAAAAGAACAAGCTAAACCCAAAGCAGACAAAAAAGAAAAATAAAGACAAGAAATTCCTAGAAATCAAGTAGAAAAAATTAAAGCTGAAAGGCTCTAATTTTGTAAAGTAGACAACACTGAGCAAAAAATGATAAAGGAGAAAAAGGAATGTCTTAATTACCAGTATCATGAATGAAAAAAACCTATTGACTTGTCTTAGCAAACTTCTTTATGTTTCATGTGATACCATCAGCAATTTCTAAGGGGCCAGCCAAATAGCTCAGCAGATTAAAGCACCTGCAAGTAGGCACAGGGGTTGGGGGCTCGATCCCAAGCCTGCTGTGCTGTCTCCACCCCCAGGGCACACTGAGACCGAAATTGAGACTGGTGGTGCATGCCTGTAATCTCAGCTCTTGGGAGGCCGTAAGCAGGTGGATCACTGAGTCTGACTTAGTAGTAAGGCCCTGAACACCCTGTAGACCCTTCCCTAAAATACAAAAAAGAAAAGAAGAAAGAAAGCCCAGAAATTTCTAGATCTTTCCTACAACTTCCAAGAATAGTGTTTTGTTTTGTTTCTACTCTTTTCCTTACAGTTGTAGAAGGAGGGCAAGAGAGCGAGTGGCAGCCAAGAGACTTTTGTACATGTCCTGCCTTTTTTATCTTCCTGGAACAGTCTTTCTTGAGCAAATGTGCAGCGTACCTGGGAAACAGCACCTGGGGAAAGTATTTTCAAACTCCATGGGCTTTCCTAATGTGTGGGTGGATTGCAATGCGACCTGAAGATGGTTACTGCACTAAAACTGTGGTTGTCAATCAGTCTCACAAAGGACTTATAATTTTTGATTCTATTTCTGTGAAGTTTGAGAAAGACTCAAAATAACCCATAGTGGTACAATATGATTATGTAAAATATGATTATGTAAAATTCATAGGACTTGGTACCTCACTGTACTCTGAAAAGGCAGGAGGCCCATCAAACAGCCCTTTGTGAAGGCTTGGGCTAAGTGATAAGGCCCATCCTCCCTTCAGGCTGTGCTCCGCTGTCAGGACCACTCTCTGTTGCTAGTGAATTTGCAATACACGGGAAAGCTGAAAGATACATAAAACATATGCACTTATTCTTATCCATATAAGTAAGCACGTAGGCAGAGAGGGAGTTTTGTCATGGGCCCCAAGCACATTAAGCAATCATGATGGAGTATCACTCCTAGAAAGATCATATATCCCTAGAGGAAACAGCAGAGAATAGGATCAGCTTAGCACTTCCCTCAGGATCAGCACCCATCCCTTACCCAGCCTCAGGCTGCCCTGCTTGATCCTGAGCATGGATTCCACTAGCTGTAGGCCAAGTCCTAAATATTCTCCTCCTGTTTTATATCAAAATTTATGTATTCTACACCTATTCTTTTAAGTGGCTCTGTCCCAAGTGGCTTTTATTCATTATGGCTCTAATATTTTCAAATACATCTCTAGAGATCTTTGGAAGCTATAAAGTGATTTTAGTGGTATTTTAGGCAGTGTGAAAATCAACAAGAAAAGATATTTTAAACAATGCATTCTTTTATTAGAGCCTTTAAAATTATATTACTTATAACACGTTCTAGTTGCACCTACCTTATCAAAATGCTAAGAGAACACAGTAGCAAATTATATCTCATGTACCTACCAAAGGTGACCCCAAGAACCCCTCCTTTTCTGTACAGCTTGGGCATGCTCACAGGCTTCTTTTTAAAAAATTAATTAATTTATGTATTTTGATGTATTTGGTTGTTACAGAGTCTTCCCATACAGCTTGGACTCTTGGTGGGTCTCTTGTTCTCAGCTTCTCCAGCACTGGGATTATGGATGTGTGCCACTATGTCTGGACTCTGTGGCTGGCTCAGCCTGAGCTAGGGGTGGGGCTGGTGCGACATGTGGTACCAGGAATCAAACTGCGATCCCTGCGTATGCCTAAGTTTGCTTAAGTGAGCACTTTAGCCCACTGTGCTATCTCACTGGCCCCTCACAGATGCTTCTTTTAGAAAATTTCTTTTGTTTTCTATTTTTTCAGGCAGGGCTTCACTATGTAGTTCAGGCTGCCTTCAAAGTCACAGAAATCCTCTCACCTCAGTCTCCCAAGTACTGGGATCATAAGTGTGTATTGGGGATGAGAGCATTTGGTCTCTTAAGCCTAGAAAGCCATTAGAACTTGCTGCTGAGATTCCCAATTGAGAAACACCTTCCCATCTTCCTCCTTTCCTCTTCTTTCCTCCCTCCCTTGCTCCCTCCCTCCATTTCTTCCTTCCATCTCCTCTTTCTTCCCTGAGTGTACACTGAATGCATTGCCCAGGAGAGGAGGAATGATGGTAGCACTGTGACACACTGCAGCACAGTGGCCCATAATGATAGCAAGGAAAAGCCTCCTGAAGCAGACAAAGGGGCTCCTACCCATGGTAATGGAGGAAAGACTGCACAAAGGACTACACCGTCATTCTTTGGGGTAAGGAGCAGAAGGGTTTCTGACAAAGGAAAAAGAGAAGACTGTAGGGTGGATGGTACAAAGACAAGCACAGAATTTGGAGGTCAAGCTTGTTTGGGACTCTTACATGCTTATGGACATAGCATGGATGAATGCTATATGGTGCTAGCAAAGGGAAGTAACAGTGAGGATACAGACATATGAAAAAGCAAATTGTATGCTTTTAAATGCAATATAAACTTCAATAAAAAAGAAGCTAAAATGGTTGCTGAGCATGGCTGGGAAAAATTCATGATCGAAAATCATGATAGATCTGTACTTCACATAAAAAAACTTCCCCACTATGGAGAGCAGAACGTATAATAAATGTCTGTTTCAGGGCTCTTCACAATATCTAAGATTTGCTGTCAGCCTAGGTGCCCATCAACAGATGAATGGATGAAAACTATGATATCTGTGTTACACACATACATATGGATGATACACATGTATTATTCAGCCATAAAGAACAATGAAATCAGGCAATTTATGGAAAAAATAGATGGAACTGGAATGCATTATATTAAGTAAAATAAGTCAGACTGAGAAGAGCAAGTTTCCCATGTTTCATCTCCACTTTGTCTCATAGAAACCAAACATAAATAACCTGACAGTACAATGGCAGAAGAGAGATGGAGGGTGAGACAGAGCTGGTGGGGAGGAGGGCAGAAGGGAGGGCACACGATGCTGGAGGGAGGGCGGAGGTGATGGAGTGGGACAGATACACAGACACAGTTGTCACAGTGAAACTCACTAATCCATATGATTAATATTTATTACTAATTATGGTCTAAAAAAGGCTGAGTAGGAGTTTGCTAAGAATAAAATAAAAAGAACACTTCAGTGTAGGTAAAAGAGCAGAAAGGGTGCAGTCAGGTAAGATAGGCAGGCAAGCCCAGAAGCTGACAAGGTAATGTGACAGCGTCTGACGTGGGCAAGAGGTGGGAGACTGAGGGCCAAATTGGAATGCCTAAGCCACACACCAAGGTGCTTGGATTTTATTAGCAGCACAGTTCAGTGTACTTTTCTACTGTTTTTTTTTTTTTTTTTTTTAACACTATTCTTGGAAGTTTTCTGTAAGTGTGGGATTGTCTTAAAGTATATGTATAAAAAAAAAAGGAAAAAAAACTAAGCCAATGGTAAAAGAAGTCTACAAGGAATGGATGCTCAATAGTGCACTAAGACAAAAAAACTGATGTTAAATATGCTGAGGCTCAGCTGATGTTAAAAAACAGATGAGAGTAGAAGTTCGCTGTGGGAGTTCCAGC
>PVJA010032133.1:0-24346 GCA_004027025.1 Myocastor coypus
AAAAAAAAAAAAAAAAAACAAGTGCCTGCAAGCAGGCTTTGATCCCCCAGCCTGCCATGCCAGCCCTGCCCCCAGGACATGCTGAGAGGCAATTCAGACTGGGTGGGGTAGCTCAGCCTGTCATCCCAGCTCTTGGGAGCCTGTCAACAGGTGGATCATGCAGAGTAGATATAGTAGTGAGACTTTCCCCAAAACACAATAAATAAATCAAACTTGTGCACACTGACTTTCTGCTTACTATTTTCCAGTCTCACTTGACAGCAGGTTAGTGCAAATGCAGAAACCACCATGACCTGACCAATGTGGGGGAATATTGTACCTACTACCTGCCACAATAAGCCCAAGTTTATCTGCAGACAGAATGCCAAAGGTTTTACCTGACACAGGGTATAAGCAAGAAGACCGGTTTTCTCTCTCAGTAAACCAGCGGCTTTCCCTGTAGGTGCTGTAAGCAAAACTTCTATAGGTTTGTCTGCTCCCAGTTGACCCTGGCTGGTAAAGGTCATCCACTCTTCTGGGACATCCTGATCCTGTTCAAAATCTTCACACGCTTTCTTCACTTCTCTCTCTTCTAACTGCCCTAGGTACTTAAAAAGATGGCTCACAATCGTGGTCTTCCCACAGCCCCCTTTCCCACTAATGACAGTCACGGCGTTGGAGCAAATCATGTCCAGAGCAGCCACCTGATCAGGATCCAGCTGGGCCTCACTCATGTCCGCATGGCTATAATTTTCTTCATCACAAATAGGATCGCCCCTGTCCTGCAGTTCCAAGATATCTATAGAACCTTCTAAACTTGCTTCCTCAGAGTTACTCTCCTTCAGGGGGTCCGTCCTTCTGGAGTCCTGGCGTTTGGTGGTACAAATAGAAGCCAGCACCTTCCTGACATCGACACCCAAATGCCACGGAGGTCTCATCATGAGGTCACATATTAACGAGGCAATGACACTTTCTGCCTGGTAAAGTTCATAGAGCGAGACGCAGTCCCTCACAAAGGTCACCACATTAATGTCCTTCAGAAACTCCAGAGACTGCCAAACATCATAATGCACTTTTAAGGTTAAGGACACTTTTGTAACATATGTGTGCCCATCTTCTCTACATATATGCTTCAGTTTAGAGTACAGATCCAGGGCATTTTTCTCCACATCACTCATCAGCTCGAGAAGAGACGGGCACTGAGAGAATGCCGCCCGACTTGCCTCACACCGCAAAAGCTTCAACTCTCTGTAAGTTACCTGTAAGAAAATACAGTACCAGCTGTTCCATAAATATTATAAATATGGACAAATAGTGCTAGAATTACACTAAAGCTATTTTTTTAAGAATTAAACGTCAAGAAAATTCTTATTTCAACTAAATTTTGAAGGAAACTACGCATATATAGGTACTTCTCACCTAGTGGTCTGTTTCGTGCCTCCTCAGACTTACAAATAAGCCAGGATGTTTAGAATTTACCTGTGGCTCAAATTTAACAACCCATCTTCCTTTCTTTTGTTTTTTTTTAACAGTTCTGCATAGGAGCCTCAGTGTTGGTTTTGATCAGTATTCCTTGTTTCTATAGCATTGTAATTTTTGATGACTGTATAATACAGCACAGTGTTACAGTTTCATGTTCTGTTATATACTGAAGTACTAGGGCTGACAAAATAGCTCAGAGGACTAAGAGCCTGCTTAGGCAAGCACAGGGACTGAAGTGCAATCTCCAGCACCACATGCCACGCTGGTCCCGCCCCCAGGCACACGGTGCTTGCCACAGAGACTGGGTGTGGTGGTGCTCGGTGCCTGCCACAGAGACTGGGAGTGGTGGTGCACAACTACAATCCCAGTGCTAGAGAGGCTGAAACAGGAGAATCCCTACAGGTCCGAGCTGCATACTGAGACCCTGTACCAAATACAGTAAAAATTATATAATATATATATATATATATATATATATATATATGCATACACATATATATTTACATACATATATACTGTATATAAGTTACACAAATAAAAGGCAAACCATCAGGTTGGTGTATTCTTTTTTTTTTTGCGGGACTGGAGTTCAAACTCAGGACCTTTCACTTGCTAGGCAGGCACTGGTACCACAGAGCTATCTCCCTGGCCCCAGGTTGGTGTATTCTTTGTCCATTATTTTTATTCTGAATATGGTAATATACATTGTATATATACAATTCATTTAGTGTAGAATTCATTTAACATCCTAGTTGTCGGAACTGAACTGTGTCCTTAAGAGAGAAGTATCTGCATGAATAGCACATTAATTTTTTAAATAATTTCTTCTTGAAATGTGCACAGGGGTGATTTATTTAAATCTCTAACACTCTCCTTTTAATATCTTCTATTTAGAAAAAGTGTTTTGGGGCCAGCAAGATGGCTCAGTGGTCTAAAGCACCTGCTTAGGAAAGCTTAGGCAACTGCAGGTACCAGCAGTTCAATCCCCGGCACCAAATGCTGCACAAGCCCCACCCCCAGGACAGGCTGAGCCAGACATTAATAGAATAAAGAAAGAAAGAAAGAAAAAGTGTTTCATTTTGCAAGGTTTTTTTTTTTTTTTTTTTTTTAAGGCAAAGGGTAAACTATTGCTGGGGAGATAGCTCAGTAAGAAGTGCTTGCCTGGTAAGTTCAGGATCCTCAGTTCAATCCCCAGTATAGGAGGAAAAAAAAAAGGTAAACTATTGTTCGCCTTTGACTTTGTAGATCTGTCTCTCAACTACATGGAATAAACAACAGCCTGATGTTTCAGAATCTCTTTCTCTTTCTTTCTTTCTTTCTTTCTTTCTTTCTTTCTTGCTTGCTTGCTTGCTTGCTTGCTTGCTTTCCTTCTTTCTTTTTTCTTGTCTTTTTGAAACAGAGTCTCACTATGCAGCTCAAGCTGAGCCTGAGCTCACTTTCTAGCTCAGACTAGTCTTGAGCTCAGAGCTCCTCCTTCTTCAGCCTTCTAAGTACTGAG
The DNA here is from genome assembly GCA_004027025.1 of Myocastor coypus. Taxonomy (NCBI): domain Eukaryota; kingdom Metazoa; phylum Chordata; class Mammalia; order Rodentia; family Myocastoridae; genus Myocastor; species Myocastor coypus. The sequence continues at coordinate 2,960 of PVJA010032133.1, forward strand.
AATACAGGCCTGGCTTAAGAGTCTTATTTTTCAAACTACAGTAAATATATAGTAATATCATGTGAAGAACAAATTGTTTAGTATTTCTGCAAACTGCATACCGTTAAATCTTTTTGAGTTCAATAACTGTCACAGAATGTCTCAACACTTTTCACTTGGAAAACTACCTTCACTCAAGTACCATCCTGCCAAGGTTTGAGCGCCATATCTGGTTTCAACTTGAGAGTCCCAGACTTTCTCACTATTGGTTTCTAATAACACAAGTAGCCTCAGTTGTAAATGATGTCATGAGGCCATTGAAAATCCAAATCTCATGTTATTCTATGCAAATAATGACAGTTTTTAAAAATCAATATTGAAAAGTATGAATTTGCATTGTGTAGCAGCAAAAAACACCAAACTTATAAGAACTTCTGTCACCTTGAGGTCTCTATTTGAGTTACAAATGAAAATTTAGTTGCACAAAATGTCTGTTATAAGCCGGGTGTAGGAGCGCACATCTGTAATCCTAGCACTTGGGAGGGTGAGGCAAGAGGATTGATGTGAGTCCAAGACCAGCCTGAACTGCATAGCAAGACCCTGTCTCAAAAACACACACACACAAAAAAAAATGTCTGTTATATTAAATTAAGCTGGATAATTGTAATAACCTGAATATCATCCATTCTATTGTTTTGGTTTTCATTTATAAATCTATTTACTTCACAGCAGAAAAGGTTTGCATGGGGGTGCTGAGGGGATTGTTCTGTGGCACATGTGCCTGCCTGTCAAGTGCAAGGTTGTAAGTTCAAACCCCGGTCCTGCAAAAATAAATAAAATAAAGTCAATTATATTAAAAAGAAAAAAAGAAAGAAAGAAAGAAAGAAAGAAAGAAAGAAAGAAAGAAAGAAAGAAAGAGAGAAAGAAAAAGTTTGCATGTGTTTACTTGTAATGCTGTACAGAAAGTAAGCACCTGGGGGAGCCATATAAATTTTTTCTCACTAAAAGAGATGCAAAAATCATCAGTGTTAGCCGAATGTGGTGAAACACAACTGTAATCCTGGCACTCCAAAGGCTGAGGCAGGAAGATCCCCATGAGCTCAAGGCCAGCCTGAAATACATAGCAAAATCCTGACTCTGAAATAAAGCAAAACAAAATATTTGTCCAATTTGAGAAACACTGCTTTATATAAGATTATAAAATACTGAACCACTGTCTTACTTACTCTACTATACCCCAGCTTCCATGGCTGTGTGTCTAAAATTTCTTCAATGGCTGCCAACAGCTCTTCAGAACCTGTGTTGATAAGCTGGGTAAAGTGGCGCGGCAGGAGAACTGGAAGGAACTCCATGATTTTGGGACAGTTCAAAGCTGTCATGACATTTATAAATGGAACTAGGGATATCAGGGAAAAAAATTAAAGCTCAAATTTAGTTTACAGAATGAAAACTGTAAACTCATTTAGCAAACCAGTTCAAGAAATACAAATTAAACAGAGATCAATAAATTTACTTTAAGCGTGGTGGCATACGCCTGTAATTCCAGCAGTTGGGAGGCTGAGGCAGGAGGATCAGTGCAAGTTCGAGACCAGCCTGGGCTACAAAAATGAGCTCAAGGCCAGCCTGAGCTGCATAGTGAGACCCTGTCTCAAGACAATCAATCAATCAATCAATCAATCAATCAATCAATAAATAAATATAAATTTACTTTAAGCAATAAGAAAATTGGGGGGCTGGGGAGATAGCTCAGGGGCACAGGTGCCTGCCTGGCAAGTACAAGGTCCTGAGTTCAATCCCTGGTATTATTTAAAAAAAAAAAAAAAAGAATCTTTTGACATATATAATGAGATATATTGAGAATTGAGATCTAAGTCTATACACAAAATTCACTTATTTTTCATTCACATTATAAGCACATACCCTGCAGATGACTTTATACAAAATTTTAATACTTTTGTTCATGAAACAAAGTATGTGTAAGTTCAATCATCAAACAGTGTCACTTGCAGCATCAAAGCCACAGATCAGAAAGTTTCAGACTTGGAACCATTTCCAATTTTCACATGAGAGATGTACAACTTACCTCGAAATAATAATGTACCTCGAAATAATAATAATAATAATAATGTGTACCTCGAAATAATAATGATAATGCTTTAAGTACTCTCTAGGCATTAAAACATTTCAACCATACTAAAACTCAATGACAGAATCCTACTTACTTTGATTTTTCATAGGAAGACATATCTCATTTTCTGGTAACAATTCTGGCCGTTCATTTTGTCCAGATCGTTTTTTATCTTTCTTTCTGATTTCCTTGTAGAAAGTTTTTAATGTGTCTTTAAGATTTTCAAAGCTTAGGTCTTCATAGCTTGATACTTGTTTTACCCATGCTAGAAATTGCGTTACCTCCTCAGGGGGGACCTGACACTCTTTAAGGAAGAGAGCACATATTGATTCTTGATCTGATGGTGACAGATTGGTTCGTAAAAAATATGATGGAAATCCTTGAACTTGATAGTGCTTTGATCCTATAGACTTTACCTGTACTTTGACTCTCCACCAAGGACCGGTCATTGGGAAATGTCCAACCACTTTAAATTTCTTTTGAGTGTTTTCATCATAAATTATAACTAAGAAAAAAAGAAAAGAAGTTCATTGAAGAGGTCTGGTCAAATGGTTCAGCAGTCTAAAGTGTCTGCTTAGGAAAGCTTAGGCAACCACAGAGACGGAAGTTCAATCCCTGGCACCACATGCTGTGCCAGCCCCACCCTCAGGGTGAGCTGAGCCAGGCATAATATAAAAATAAATAAATAAATAAACGGTTTTTTAAAAAAAGTTAATTTAAGAGATTAAAAATGTTCTCCCCAGTGTTTTATCAGACCCACTACTAGTCACCTCATAGCACCCTACACATTTACTAGAGACTCCTAAAGCTTTATCTGACCTACCTGCTCATCTCTCTCTACTAGTACACTGCAAGCTGTAGGTAAGAGGACAATGCTTCATTCATCTTTGCATTCCCAAAGGGAAGCACAGTACACAACAAGTGTCTGCTGTTTCCCTTCTAAAACCAGCTCTCTCCGATACTCTAGCCTCAGCCAATATTGGGTTTTGGCCAGATCCTTAAAAACATTCCATGCTGTCTCTCTCCATAGAGCCTTTGCACAAGGCAATCAGAGGGAACAACTATCTTACTGTCTTCCTCTATTTGCTTCACCTTTCAGCTTAATTGTCACTTTCTCAGGATCACTTCCTCTAAATCTCCTGAACATAATCAAAGTATTATGGAGTAGTCTTTGTATGTATTTCTCTCAATAAAAATATCTGTCTATTCATTAGAAGGTGTACTTCATTAAGATGGTAACCTCATGATTTCACCCCTCTGGGACATCTTTCACCACCACATGCTTGGAACAGGACAACCAGCCAGGAGTATTTCAGACAGAACAACTAAAACTCTCCACAAATACTTGAAATTTTTTTCTGTCTAAACCTGCACTGTCAACGTGAACATAGTTATTTTGCTTTTTTTATGTATTTGGGACAGGGTCTCACTACGCAGCTCAGACTTGTAGTGATCCTCCTGTTTGCAGCCTCCCAGGGCCGAGATACAGGCGTGCCACCACACCTGGTCTGGGTGGGCCACCACACCTGCCCTCAGGGCACAGCCCGAGCAGGGATCAAACGGTCCCTGAGCTTGCCTAACAGGCACTTCCTCCTCTGAGCTATGTTGCTGGTTCTTGAGCTACTTATATCTAAATTAAAATAAAACTGAAACTTCAGCTGCTCTGTTGCACTAGCTACATTTCAAGTTCTAAGTGGCCACACATGGTTCGCAGCTATTGTGCTGGACAGTGCAAACATGGGACACTGCCCTCCCAAGCCAGGCCCTACTGGACAGCTCCCTCTGCATACCAAAATTGTCAGGATTTTCGGCTAGACTCCAGCCCAGCTAGGAGAGCAAAACTCCCCACACAGAGCTGTTCCTCACAGCTTTAGGAGCACTGCGTTCAACAGGAGGCTGCCAGCTCCCCGAGCCAGCTCAACCTGCAGAACTGATTCTACAAAAAGCCACGAGATCTGCCTGCCAGCAGCCCCTGTGCCCAATAGCACCCAAGCAGCTAGCTCAAGCCCCCCTGCTCAGAGAACCAAAGCGTTGTACCCTCCTTCAGCAGTGCCCTACCCTCCTACCTAAACTCCCCTACAAAACATTCTCTTGCCCCTTGCTTGGGGCCAATTCTCATTTTGCCCTTGACTGGGCAGCTGCACCTGGTCTGTGATAAATTCTCACACATTGTTTAAGCTCTGCCTGCCTCAGTGGGCTCAACTGTGCCTCAGTTTACTCTAGCAAAAATAATCCTATTTTTTGGTCACAATGTCCACACAACAGATATAATTGACAGCACAGAAAACTACACAAAGCTAATACAAATCACTAGGCTTTTAGCATAAAGTTAACAAATCAATAAAACAATGAGGCGAGCAGATGTGCCTTGTGATTTCTTTTTCTTTCATTTATTTTTTTTTAAGGTCTTTTGAGATAGGGTCTTGCTCTATAGCCCGGGCGGCAGTTCTCCTTCTTCATTACCAGTGCCAGGCCCTTTGTTGCTTGCGAGAGGGAAAGGAAAGTAGGGAGAAGAAGAAAGGGAAGACGGGGAGGAGGAAGAGGAGGGGGAGGAGAAAGAGGAAGAGGAGGAGGAGAAAAAAAAGTGGAAGAAGAGGCAGAGGAAGAAATAAAGCCATGCTGCAGTATGTGCATAGAACCACTCCCCAACCCAACTGTAAACCACATAAACTGCAAACATGTACAATATTTAAAAAATAATAATACAAGCTTGCTTCCAGGCGGAATAGGGTAATAACCAAACGTCTGGACGCTGGGTAGAAATATCAGAGCTACATCCACCATTTCCTTAACTTGCAAATTCCGCCCCCGCAATGAGGTAAAGCTTAGTTTCGTAAATACCTAAAACGAGGTATGTGCTCTGCCGCTTCTTTTTTTTTTTTTTTTTTTCTTGTTTCAGAACTTTAGTTTATTTATTTATTTTATGGCCGGCTCAGCCTGCCCTGACTGAGGGCAGGGCTGGCGCAGCATGTGGTGCCGGGGATCTAACCGCGGTCCCTGCAGCCGCTTAAGCTTTCCTAAGCAGGCGCTTTAGACCACTGAGCCATCCTGCCGTCCCCTCTGCCGCTTCTATCAAGTTACTTTATCCTAAATAGGATGAAACCTCTAGGTCATCCCCAAAGTAAATCTGTTAGCAGCACCCCGTTCGAGGGGCGCCCTGCTCGGGACAGTCAGGAGAAGCCTCCAGGGCACCCTCCAACCCCAGCCCCGCTGAGCCCGGCTCCGACTCACCATGCTGGCGCCAGGGGAGGCTGCCAGCCCTGAAGCCGCCGCTGCAGAGCTCCTCGGCATCTATGAACACAGAGTCTTCCTCCCCGTCCTCCTCCTCCCCGTCCTCCTCCCCGTCCTCCATTCCGTAGCCATCTCCCTCCTCCTCCTGGTCCTTGAGCGGGAGCAGAGGTCCCACCAGCTCAAGCAACTTCTGATTCACCCAGGCCATGCTCACTTTTCCCAGTTCACGCCGAACGATCTGAAACCCAGGAAAGCCACGTGACCGCCACCAGCCAATGGGCTTGGGCTGTGACATTTGCAGCTTGCTAGAAGGCACAGGGAGAGGCGGCCCTCTGGGGACGCGGAAGGCGGTGGGTGGAAGGGGTGGGGCCCCACGGGGCCCCACGAAGCCCCACGAAGCCCCACTCCGAGCTCCTGGGCCGACCTGAGGGGTCCGTCCCACCTGTCCATCCGGGCGCTGGGGTCCCACCACCGTGGCCCTGCAGAAATGCTCGCCCTGGCGGCGGTGCACCTTTAAGGGCAAGTCCTCTAGGAACTCCACCTCCTCCCAAAACGAAACCTTTTCAGGTGTCTGCCAGGGCCTTTGGCCACTGAGCCTTAAGTAGCCGCTGCTAGGGGCCTCTTTCCTAGTACGGGCACGAAGGGATCGAATTGATATCACCTAACGTACTTTATTCAAAGTAGGTTTCTAAGCCCGGTTTCGCAGACGCGCTGAAGGCAGGATACTCCTGTGTATGCAACGCCCCTTGAGCCTCTGCCGAGCTGGGGCAGCCCCCCCCCCCCCCACCCCGACACACACACACACACACACACTCCCCAGGAGACCGCAGTCCCTCCCTAACTCCTTCAGGCTGGGCTACAAATGCCTGCAGAAGGGCAAAAGGTATGGGCTTACTGACTAGGAAGTCGATGGGGACGAGAGAGTCAAGTAACAGGAAAGAGAGTGGTTGGAAAAATTACTCGGGAGCCCTGGTTGTCTCACCTGGTGGTACTTGCCAGTCACGATTCTCTTTAAGGAACACTGTAACATATATTTCTTCATTACTGTTTCAATACTATTTATTATATAATTGCCCTCTCAACATGAACCTGAAATAATCAAGCATAAACTGTTTACTAAACCCCAAAGCCCCTAAGCCTGGATGGTAATACAGCCTGCTCTCCACAGGTCGGAATCCCACCCGCACAGATCCCATCACGGGTTGAAAATATTTTTTATGAAGAAACTTCATGTATAACGAGTGCGGGACAGCTCCCCCAATACACAAGACCTAAAGAGAGAGCTGAGTGTGTTCACAGACGGGGTTGGACTGCCTCCACCGCGGAAGGCCTCGGAAGCGGCCGACCTCACGGTGCCCGGAAGCAGAGGAAGAGAGCCCCAGGAGCAGGTGGCCGGGCAGCGGACACAGCGTCCACACCCTGGAACTCACCCAGAGCTGCTAGGCACCTGCTGGGCACCTTGGTACAGTCACACTAACAATCAAACTTAGCCAGTAGAGTGGATATTTAGAGACGTTTAATCTTCTTTCTCATCATTCCCTGAACAGCGCAGCATCAACAAGTACTTCAGCCTCCCATAAGAAAAAGCAAAGAGCCAGGGAGATAGCTCCGTAGAATAAGAGCTTGCCTGGCAGGTGCAAGGTCCTGAGTTGAATTCCCAGAAATGTATTTGTATTCCAGAGGGTCAGTGTTCCGTTTTCCCAAGCTTATTTGAAATGTCTATAAAATTCTCTCCACTTAAAAAAAAAAAAAAAAAAAGAAGAAGAAGAAGAGGATTCTATGTGTGATAGCTACTTCCAGCCAATGAGGAAAAGATTCATTCACCCTAAGAAGCCCTGGGAAGAAGTCAGGTATCAAGGACTCAGTTGAAATGAAAGAGCAAAAAGTGGAGGAAAGGCAGAGACAAAGGAAAGAATGCAGAGAGGGATTTGAGTGAGGGCAAAGCGGTTGATGCAGGGCAATTTCAAAAGATTTTTAGATTTTTTCCTTCAGAGTATAGTATTATAATAACACATTGGCTCAGGCAAGTTTCACTAAGAACACCAGAAAATTCTGAAGTTCCACTTTTGGTGAAAGAAGACACAGAAAAGTAGGGAAGGCAAAGAAAAGGCTTCTCCAAGAAACGAGAATATTTGTGCACTTGTCTTCTTTTCCTACTTACAAACAATCATAACCGCTGATATTGGGTGGTCGCATCTTGCCAACCACAAAGTTCTTGTCCTGAATTAACTCATTTTCTTTTCATAAAAACCTTGTGAAGCCGGCACCAATACAACACCTATTGTATTTATGGGGAAACCGAGGGATCAGTAACTCACTTAAAGTGGAAAGTGGCTGAGCCCAGATTAGGACCCAGAAAGTCTGGCTCCGGGGGTCTTTGCTGCTGCCTTTCTGGCAGGGTTCCGTGCTCTACCCGTGCGTGTGTGCACCAGGGGTGTGCACCCGGGGATCACTGAGCTTGCAAGGAGGCCTGTCTTCCAGCATGATGAAATCATCCTTGATTGGTTGCTCCTTTTCTGTTTGAGATTTGGTAAACAGTTACAGTCCGCACTTCTCTCCAACCTTCAGGTAGATTTAAAACAATTACAAAGAAACCGCAGTGTCATGTTATCAGTAAATGTTAAGTGTCAGCACTTATTTTGTATATCAAAACGTATGTCTCAGATTAGTAGTACATGTAGGAGGAATGAGTTTTCTTTATCTCTTTCCTGGATGGCTCTTTTTGGGGCAGGATATTGTTTGTTGACATCTTTTGCCAGATATTTGGCATGTTTCAAGAAAAAGTGCTTCTTTACAAGTCCTGCTTTCAAACCTCTATGTGTCACTATTTGCTAAATTATATCATTGCCGAAAAGGATAAGCACAAGGTTTAAGGTGGTTTCATTCAAAAGATGATACTCAGATATTAGGGCATCTAACTAATCCCTGGATTATATCTTTTTTCTCTCTTCCTCTGAAGAATCTCTTTGAATTGCCCCTGCACTATTCTGTTATACTCATAGCCTTTCCTAAGGTGTGTGAGGTCTGCAAAAGTTTTTTACAGAACCCCTGTCCCCCTGATTCTATTAAATAATGTCAGTTATTCTGAATCAGCATACTGGTACCATTCCATTAAACCAAACTCAAAACTATAAATGATGTTGCCCAGCGGAAGTGATTGACCTGCCAGGTGATAATTTCCACAGCTTGTACCTGAATCCAGAGCCTCAGAAAGACCACATAGGCATGAGTCATGGGATCCCCAGGGCATTTGGTCAACTCTATCCAAGGAGCAGAAAGGCTAAGAGTACTCCAAATAGGAGAAACAGACAGTGAGGCCAACACGTGGCCCAAGTAACAGAACAGGTCTTAGAAAACTTGAGGACAACTCTTTAAAGAATGGTATGATAGCCGGGCGTAGTGGTGCACATCTGTAATCCCAGCACTTGGGAGGCTGAGGCAAGAGGATCACTGTGAGTTCGAGACCAGCCTGGGCTACAAAAGTGAGCTCAAGGCCAGCCTGAAATGCATAGCAAGACCCTGTCTCAAAAAGCCAAAAAAAGGAATGGTATGATAAGAATGAGTTCTGGAATTTTCTGTGGTATTTCTGCCATATTTATCTGGGGGACAAGGCTCCATAAAAGATGAAAAAGTAGTAGATTAGGACAGAGAAGGCCATAGAAAAGGAGCAGGTCGCTGAAGACACTAAGACAATCTGACAATGGAACAGTGTAAGGAAGGCCAGCTTAGAAATGTTTGCAATAGTCTGGGCAAGCTGGTAGTCTAGGTAAGCATCTTTATTGTTGAGCCCTTACATATAGTCATCGCATATTTACCTTCCTGCATAATGACTTAACCATGTGTTGCATGCGTAATTACCTGTGCTAAGTCATGATTGCATAAGTGTATCCAGCTCTGCACCTGGTCTAGACAGTGGGATCATGTCCCCCTGTGTTCTCAGATGCCTTGAGCTTTGAGGCAGTCTGCAGTGGTTCCTTACCCTCTACCCCCTCAAAGGTCAGGGGAATCTCACCTCTTATGAGTGGACCATAGACTGACCCCTGCATGCAGAGAGCACAACAACAAAACAGGCAAGAGCACAATACCACTAACCTCATGGCTATCAACACAGCTTATGGCTACCCAGTACCAGGTGGATCCCAAGGATTCCAACCGTTGGTTAAGGGGATCTTACTGCAAGACCTCAATGGTAGAAACTGCTACAGCCATTTCCTATAAGGCTTTTTTTTGTATCTGTGTCTGGTGGTCATGGATATAAATGCAAAAATCTATACACAAGAGGGTACAAGTACCTCCTTGCCTTGTACTTAGCAAATCAATACATATACAGTTTTGCCAAACTATCTTTCTCATTTCAAAAGTTTCACTCATGAATAATAGCAAAATCTGGTGCATGACATTCAGGACTTGACCACATATTGAAGGACTTCAGCCTGGAGGCTTGCCAAGCAGATTTGAAAGCAGAATTCACCCTGAGCGATATCAAGCTAAGCACCTGTCAGTGTGTCCACCCCAGTTATGTTTTTAGTAACTGAGAAAACATAGATACCATAGGGAGTGGGGCCAATGACTCTATATCCAAGGTAGCCTGGTCTCTCTGCCCCATAATGTAATGATTTCTGTACTTTTCAATATAGGTAGTAGGTTCTGGGAAATTGTCTGGTTGTTTTCATTTCTGTTTTTATTTTTCTGTACTGGGGATTGAACTTAGCACCTTGTACTTGCCAGACAGGTGCTTATACCACCGAGCTATATTCCCAGCCCCAAAATGATCTGGTTTGCCATAGATTAGTGTTGTCCTGCCTCTGGTATCTGCCAATGCTAATACACACTGTGAATTATTTGGGGACTTCATTAACTGAGTGCTTTCATTCCAGGTACACTTCCTAATCTGGATAAAAGGAGGTTGTCTTAGTTACTTTTCTGTCATTGCTGGAGCAAATACCTGACACACAAGCTTAGGGGAGGAAAGGTTTATTTAGCTCACAGTTATTGGAGGTTTCATAATTTAAAGCAGCCTGAATTATGTAACAAGACCTCAAGACTCTATGCCGCTGTGTCTAGAATGATTCACTCCATAGCTCAGTCAGACCACCGCGTTGGGGAGGGGAGGACCTCTGACAGCACATGCTGCCAGTTTAATGGTTCACACCTCTCTTGGCCACGCCCCCTCAAGCTCCACCCTGGTCCTTTGGACCTGCCTCTCAAGCTGTGCGCTTGACAGCCCCATGATTTACATGAGGCTCTGGGGGAACAATGAGATACAAACCATAACGTTCCATCCCTGAACCTCCAATTCTCATGTACATCCCTTTCTGCAGAAGGCATTTCAGTCCATCTCTAAGAGTTGCCAAAGTCCCAACAGTTTCAGCATTGTTGAAAAGTCCAAGTCCCAAGTTTCCTCCAAGATCCAAGGCAAACTCTCAACCGTGAGCCCCTATACAAATGGAAACTTACATATATCAAACATTCGAAGGCACAAGATAAATGTTGCCATTCTGAAAGGAATACACAGGAGGATACAAACCATTGGTGCCATAAAAGCCCAAAACCCAGCAGTGCAAACATTAACTCCTATAGTTCCATGTGGAACATTCGAACAAATCTGTGGTAAATTATGAGCTCCATGTGGCTCCACCCCTGTGGCACTCTTGGTGGTAGCTTCCATAGCTTCTGTCTTAGGCCAGCTATGCTCCCTCTTTGAGCTTTCCTTAGATGAGCCACATTTCTGGCTTTGCCAAACTTCTGAGATTTCCACAGAGTAGGCTACTTACTCAGTTTCACACTCTGCCTTCCCTGGGGCACAATGCCTGGCCTCCCATGCCTTCTTCTGGAATCTAGGTGGAAGCCTTCTTAACCTCAGAATTCCTGCATTCTGCATGCCCCTAAAATCAATACCACATGGATGATGTCAATGTCTGCTGCCAGCTGGAGCAGTAGCCAAGCTTCCTTCCCTCATGACTGTAGGGTTCGAGTGCCTGGATTTTTGAGTACTCTGACCCTGATTCTGAGAAACAAATTCTCTATGCTGGTGCCATTCTGTAATCTGGTGAGGCCGCTACCTCCATTCTGGAAGCTGATATGACTGCAGCCTCCATTCTGGAACGTGGGGCTCTGTGGCTTTCCCCTCACAGCAAAGTTCCTGACGCTTGCAATTCTCAGGATACAAAGGGTGAGAACCTGCTACTTCCTGTGATGCCCTGAGGCCATCTTTTCTAGTCTCCTGTTTGTCCTGGGCAATGGAGATCTCAGCTCTGTATTTGCAATTCACAGCCTTCCTGGTGCTTTCTTTCTGGCCAAACTCACCACAATTTAATTCCTTCTGCTGGGCTCTTTGCTCTTCATTCTCAACATGTATTTGACTTAGAGCCCCCAGCAATAACCATGCCACTGTCCCAATATTTGACTGCTTTGAAATTTCCTTTGAAAGATTAATTAGTCCTCCATGTTTAATTTCAGTCTCAGGCAAAGTCTCTGGACATGGGGAAAATTCTGCCAAAGTTTGGGCCAACCCAAAACACAAATGACCTGGAGTCCAACAAACAATACAGTCCTTCTTTCCAGCAGAAACCTCCTCAGCCTGGTCTTTACAGGTCGGCTTTCTATCAGTTTTTTTTGTCTGAGCTCTGACCAGGACCTCCCCTACAGAAACGTTAAAACTGCTCCAGCACTTTGCTCATAGGCAACATCTCCAAACCTTTCCTATTTCTTCCCATAAGCCATTCCCAGAAGCTTCTAATCCACATGGTCAGCTTTAGCCACAGTAGCAACCCCTCTCTCAGTACCAAGTTCTGTTTTAGTTACTCTTCTCTCATTGCTGGTACAAATACCTGACATACAAGCTTAGGAAAGGAGAGGTTTATTTAGCTCACAGTTACTGGAGGTTTCATAGTTTATTTATTTATTTATTTATTTATTTTTGAACTTTTGTGTATTTATATATTTTTATGGCCTGCTCATCCTGCCCTCACGGCAGGGCTGGCGCAGCATGTAGTGCCAGGGATCCAACCACGGTCCCTGCAGCCACCTGCAGGCGCTTTAGACCACTGAGCCATTCTGCCAGGCCCCCAGCCTGAATTACATAAGAAGACCTGTAGACACTGTACCACCATTCAGGATGATCTGCTCCATACCTCCAAGAAACTGCTGCCTGGGGGAGGGGAAAGGCTCGAACAGGGTGTGCTGTCTGTTTAATGGTTCACGCCTCTGTTGGCCATGCCCCTTTAAGCTTTGGGGGGACAATGAGATACAAACCATAACAGAGGACAGTGTCACTCCTTCCTGCTTCGCTGAGGCTGCTTTTATCCTTAGGCCAAGTGGCCAGTATTGCTGCTCATGATACAGCTGCTGTCGCAGTGCCAGCAACATGTCCAAGGGCTGCCCACCTGTCTTTTCTACAGCTAAGCTAGCAGCCAGCAGCTCTATCCACACTTGGTGCCAGCTAATTTTCAGTGGCTGCCATGTGTCCATGGGGAGTTGGTCCTTCTTGTGCGGGGGCTGCCTGCTTCCTCACCTTGGGTGGTACAGTTTCTACCAGTCTTTCTTACCACCAGGCTAAGGCATCCACAGTGTCACGGGTTGGAGAATCAATGAAGGCACCTAAGAGGCCTACCACTGTCCTGAACACAGGAGCTGGCACATTCACCAGGATGATGCCCTGTCTGTGTGCCCTAAGCAGCTCCTCATCCGGGCTGTGGTACTACATAGTAAACATCAGTTATTGCATGCCCATTTCCCACAGCACAGAGACCAAACAGGCTATCCATTTCATGGCTTGGTCCAGCAGGTCACCTGCATTCTTTCAAACTAGACGCTGCCATGGACCAGTTAATCAACACCTGGTTACCTGTTTGCAAGGCTGTTCTCTACACAGACTAGTGATCCTACACATAGAGGGAGCACTGGGTAGACTGGCTGCTTGGGACATCTCTTATGGAATTAACTCTGTGTAATCAGGCCAGAGCCATAGCAGCCGTGTGGGTACTGTGACACTGCCTTTTGCTTTGCTTTGCCAGCATTCATAACTCCATGGTCATGGAGGTTGTGTGTGCTGTGTGATGGATGGTTGGTCTCCGTGGGTGAGTGGCTCTACTGCCTCCACCTTCTGGTGAGCAGCAGGCGTTGCATGACTAGGGACTTTCCAGGGAAATCTCCAGGAAATGAAGACTTAGGCTTCCAGAGATGCTCCAGGAAGAATCAGTACTTCCTGTGCCTCTCAACATGTCTCATGCGGCAGCCAGTTGCTGCCCTAGGTCTACCTCAGCTCATGGTCTCTGGTCTACTTTCTGGGTGAGGTTTTCTGCCTGCTTCCCCACATGACCGAAGAGAGTAAGAGCCACCAGGCCACCCACCCTGCTGCTGATTCCCTGTGGGAGGAAAGAGGGATTTGCATTCCTGTCTGTTCTTGCGCATTCAAAACTTCCAAAGGTGTGTGTGTGGGGGGGACCACTTCCCAGCTTTCCAGGGCTGCCCAAGCTGCCAGAAAGCTGCCACAGGTAACCAAGGTGAGGCTGTGGGAGACCTGTCAGCACCTCTGCTCTGAGACTCTTCCTCACCACCAGGCAATGTTTCCACAGACACCATGGGGACACTCTCCTTGCTGTCCTGCTGACAGTGCCACTTGCTGAGGCTGAGGAGCTGAAGGGGAAATTGTCAAGACTGAGATCCCTCGGGCAAAGCAAAGAATGTATGGGACCAGCATCAGCAACACAGCAAGCAAACATAGATAGATAGATAGATAGATAGATAGATAGATAGATAGAGGTATTCTTGCTATGTAGTTCAGGCTGCCTTCAGCTTGCTATGTAGCCCACACTGGCCTTCAACTCACAACAATGTTCCAGGCTCCATCTCCTGAACGCTGGCATTACAGACGTTAGCCACCATGCCTGGCTAGACTAATATAGATAGATAGATAGATAGATAGATAGATAGATAGATAGATGATAAACAAATAGATAGATAGATAATAAATAGATTAACAGATAGATTAATAGATAGATAGATAATAGATTAATATGTTTACATTCTTATATTCTGACTGTTATGGTTTATGTCCACTTGTCCCCCAAAGCTTCATGCAGTCATGGGGAAGTTTCTAGAGTTCGTGATTTATCCATAATCCACTGCTGGGACTGTAGGTATGAGCGCTATGCCCACCCTGGATCAGATAGTCTGAACACAGTGTGGGGAAGGGAGAGAGGCTTGCGAGCAGCCAAGCTGCTGTTCCTCTCTTTGCTCTTGGCTGTCTTCCACGGCCATGAACGGCTGCCCTCTTCCACGTGCCACTGTACCTTGGAGTCAGCCAAGTATGGACTGAAACCTCCACTAACTGTGAGCTAAACCTTTCTTTCTTTAATTTTCAGGGTGCTGAGCATTTTGTCCCAGCAATGAGAGAAGGGTAACTGAGACACTGAGTTAACCACACGGTACATGAGAAGGCGCCTGTGCTAAAGTCGGGGTCACTTAGGGTACGCTGTTATGTGCTTGTGCCAGTCAGTTTGGTCACGTCTGCAGGAGTCTTTCAGTGCCTTTGACTTTGAAGCAATCACAACAGCTACCACAGATGCCAATTCTTTGCCCTGCATTTTCAGATGAGGGACTCTGTGTCAAAATCTTATTCCCTTGGAACGTACTCTTAAATCTTGAAGCATGCTTGACCCTAACATGTGGAGAAAGAACAGTTTAATGTTTTTCTATACCCACACATGACCTGCCTATCCCCTTGAGCCAAAACAGAATCCAGAGAAAAGTACTGATTGCAATGCTATTTCATAACTAGAATTTTACTGTAAGAAAGAGGGAAAATGGTTAGAGTTGCCTTATGTTCAGACTTTCTTTGCATTAAAAAATAATCCTTATTTGTGTTCAAAATGGAAATGTAAACCACAGGAAAACTACACACCTTCAGCCCTCGAAAAATCCACTATCACTGAGCCCAAAGCTACTCTTCCTTGACCTCGGGAACCTGAGGATGAGGTTGGCAAGATAACTGTCATCGGAGCTTACCCTGTGTTACTGAGTCTCAAGCTTCTCCTACTTGCCCTTCAGGTGCTGAGGGCAGGGCTTCTGGGCCAGCCATAATCAAAGCTTCCATGGGACTGTATCCATCCTCAGATGATTTTATTCAAGTTCCTCAAAGATAATAATCTTTATATAAGGTGAATGGGAAATATAGAACTACCTGCACTTTTTTTTTTTTTTTTTTTTTTTTTGTCTTTTTGAGACAGGGTCTTACTATGCAGTTCAGGCTGGCCTTGAGCTCACTTTTGTAGCCCAGGCTGGTCTCGAACTTGCATCCAATCCTTCTGCCTCAGCCTCCCGAGTGCTCCACTTTTGTGTCTTTTTCTCTCAGTGATCTAAAGTAGACCAAGCTAGATCTAAAAGTTTAAATGACCGTGATAAGTTCATTGAGGTCATCAGAGGACTTACTCAAACCTATGAAGTAGATTATGAAGATAAAATGTTACTCTTAGATCAAACATTGACCTCTAATGAGATCACAAGCATTACAAGCTGCTACTGCATTTGGGGATAAATATCATATTATTAAATTTAGAATGCCAGAAATAGGTATCCAGGGAATCAACCAATTCTGGCCAAAGCCCACACAGTCTCTACCCCAGGCCCCTATTGACCTAACAACCAGACTGGAGATTGGAGTAGTTGGGATATTCAGACATGTATGCTTAAAGGTCTGAGAGAGACAGAACTAAGCCCTTCAATCACCCTAAGTTGTCACCTGTTTAGCAGGAGAAAGATGAGAACATCTCTGCCCTCTGGGATAGTTTATGAGAGGTGTTATAAAACATGCATCCCTAGTTCCTGATTCCATAAAAGGACAGGCTATTCTTAAACACAAGTTTAATACTCAGTCAGCCTCAAATTAAAAAAGAAAGAAAGAAAAAGAAAGAAAGAAAGAAAGAGAGAGAGAGAGAGAGAGAGAGAGAGAGAGAGAACAAAAGATGACCTTTGCTCCACCTAGCTCATTTGCTAGAATTATCAAATTAGCTCTTTAGATGAGCATGTCCTCCTTAACATCTCATATTCGAGGCCAGGCATAAACCAAGGGAAGAAAACAAAAAGTAGACCTTAAATCTGATTCTCAGGGCTTCAAGAAGCCTTCAAGAAGTGACCACTAATCTCCTCTGCTACCACTGTGCAAAGCAAGGCCCTCAGGAAAAACAACCAGAAGAGATCCAGCGAGCCAAGCGCTGATTACAAAGGTGAACTCTGGAAGTCAGACTGCCCTCTAAGGTGGAGGCCCCAGAGTTCCAACCCCTCTTACCAGCTGATCCAGCAAGGCCTCTGCCTGCTTCCCGGCTGGAAGGTCGTCTCCACAGAGGAGCTTGGGAAATCACAATTATAGAGCAAAACAAGTCCAGCCTGCTGGCGAGCTTGGGGGCCTGTCTCTTCCTTCCAACTCCTTCCAACTGTCAGGCCTCAGGGAAAGAATTCACCACACAAGAAGTATTTTTTACAACCCTAGACCTGAACTGGGATGGCATTCTTCTCACACATTACTTTTTAATCATTATTATTATACCTAAAAATCCAGTTTTCTTCCTGTGGAGAGACATTTTGTTTTATTTTTATTTCAAAAAAATTTTTTTCGAGATATTTTATCTTCTTTAAATACTGTAACATAGGGGCCGGCGAGATAGCTCAGCAGTCTAAAACGCCTGCTTAGGCAAGCTTAGGGACCACAATTCAATCCCCAGCACTGCCTGCTGCACCAGCTCCACCCCCAGGGCCAGCTGAGGAGCCATTAACATAAATATATAAATAAATAAAGTTTAAAAATAAATAAATACTGTAGTATGTATGCACCAAGATCAGATATACTGCCTCATGGAGACAAAAGCAAATCCTGAAGCATGGACAACAAAAGATAAAATAGGTAAAGCAGTAAGAGTTTCCCTGGTGCAAATACATTCTAAACATCCTACTGTTTTTCATCACCAGACAATGCCATCTAAAGTCTGAACTTAGAAGAGGATTATAGCTATAATCAATAACTTAAGGATACAAGGTTTACTTAAAATTTGTCATAATCTGGACAACACTCTGTTCTTAAGGGCTCAAAACCCAATGGAGCATGGAGGTTGATATAGGACCTTAGACTGATAGATGAAGCAATGGTGTCAGTCCACCCAGTGGTACCCAACCTGTACATGCTCCTTTCTCAGATCCAGAAGATACCAGCTGGTTTTCAGTGTTAGATTTAAAAGATGCCTTCTTTTTTGCAGCCCCTTATATACAAATTCCCAGTTTCTTTCAGCCTTCGAAAATCCTCATGACTAAGCCTCTCCACCAACATGAAATCTGAAAGATTCCCTGACAGTGCTCATTTTGGGGGCCAAGTTTTTTCCCATGAGCAGCTGTGTTTAAAGTTTTCCAAGGTCGCGGTCTTGCAGTATATAGGTAAAATATTATTGCGTCCCCTCAGAAGAACTCTCTAGCTAAGATACTGGTGCTCCACTACATTTTCTAGCCAGCAGTGGTTGCAAGGTTTCCGGCACAAAGTTCTGAGGCACAACTTTGCATCCTGGAGGTAAAGCATTTGGGTCTAACTATATCTAAGGGAAATCCAAGGCAGGAGGGAGAGATAATTAAACCAACTATTTCCTTCCTGCAGCACATGACTCTAAAACAGCTAAGGGGGTTCCTAGGAATTACAGGCTTTTTTTTTTTTTTCACACCCCTGTTCTATCACAATGGGTGGAATGTGCAAGTCTTTAAATCCTGGGCCTCCAGTACCTAATCCATAGTGAGGAGTTTCGGCCAAGTGATTGATTCGTAAGTATATACGTTGTAGAGTCCTTAAACATCTGCTCCCTTCTGGGCATTTATTGTCCCCCTTCCTTCTTGCAGCCATAGAAAAATGCACGTGTGCTGTTCTCTAGCATTCACACGTAGAATGATGACTAAGGCGAGGCGCTGCCGGTACTGCCTTCAATTAGCAGGAAGCAAGAAACTGTTCTCTGAGCAAGGAAGGAATTTAATGGAGGCCCTTGTGATAATTTCGTAGGCCAGCCACAATGCTTTCCTAAGGTTCCTTACTATAAGGTTTCTTCTAAGAGGAAATGCGTGGGAATATAGGACAGAGGCTGATGAAGGGACCAGTTGTTGTCTGGCAGCTTGGATTAATGTGACTCTTAGATGGATGTTGAGACATAGATCTAGAGATTCTGTCAAACTTCTATCAGTGGACATTTGGGAAGATGACTGGATCACGGTGTGAGCTGCTGGATTAGTCCACTGACGGCTTTTTAGCTGGGTGTGATGTTGCAGGTAAAGCCTGGTGGAAAGAGGCAGATCACCGTGGGCGTGGCCTGGAAGGGTATCCTATGTCCCTGCTCCTCCCTAAATTGGAACTTCTTTCTGACTACTTTGGTTCTCTGTCCTCTGCCCTAACCCTGTGCCATGTTACCCACTTTGGAGCCAGCTGACTATGGATCGACACCTTTACAAAACTGTGAGCCAAAATTGTGAGCCTTTGCTTTTAACTTATGAGTATCAGGTATTTTGTTCTAGAAACAAATAAATAAGAAAGCCCATTTCCATCTACTCACTAAAGCTTTGTTTCTTAGATATTAGGTTTCTAATGGTGAAATTGTTTCTTTAGAGTAGAAACTAATTACATGTGCACTGAGGTAGGTATATGTCTCAAAGTAATCAGTGTTGGCGTTTATCAGTTGGATTAGTTAGAGAAAGCTACACTTAAGACATGGTGTTAAGCTGGGCATGGTGACAGATGCTTATAGTTCTAGTACTCCAGGAGGCTTAAGCAGGTAGATCAAAGCTTGCAGCCTAGCCTGGGCAACTTAGTGAAGCCCTCTCCCAAAATAGAAAATTTTAAAAGGGTTGTTGATACAGATATCATTGCAATAGAACTGGCTCATCCCAAGTACCAAAAGAGAAAAAAATGTGAAATTGTAGCAGGTTTCTAAAAGAAGAAAACGCTGTAAGAAATTATGTGACATTTGACAGATTGTGAAATGTTGGAAATGGGCTGCTATGCAAGTTGAAATACCCCAAGATCAATGAAACAAGATCAAGGATATACATTATAACTATCTGTTTGTGCAAAGTTAAACATTGTTTTTAAATCTATAATCACATAGTGGAACTTCATGAATGACCTTTGAGCTCTTACCATCTACTGTATTACATGCAAAGGTGACATACTGTACAGGTGATACAGAAGACATCTATCGCCCTGATGACTCTGAATTTCTTGCAGCATCTTTCTTCAGGACAGCTTTTGATGTTGGTTGAGTCTGAGTTAGTATGTGATAAGCATTTACTTTGTTTTTTGCAAATTCACTGTCCATTTTTCCCCATCAAGTTCCTTCCAATCTGTTTCTCACAAGGACCAATGCCATTCTTGACCATCAAGTTCATGTCCAATGAAACACTTTCGAGAAACAGGTAAAACATAGGACAGCCAGATGATTTGAATTTCACATCACAATGAGTAACTTTCATTAAAAGTATGTCCTAATGTATGCTGCGTTTTTATTTCCTAAATCTGGCAGCCTCACACTTCACATTCTATGAGGTTTCTGTTTTGGATGCTTCCAACATGGACTTAGCCACACCTCTTTGATCCCTGCCAGGGACAGTACGTGTATGCCTCTGCATCCCTCTTCTGGCCATCATTGGTCATCAGCACAGGAAGAAAAAGCCTGCTAACTTGAACCTAAAAGATCACTGAAGGAATGGGGACAAAGGGTGCTCATTCAGCAGTCAAGAAGCTTAATCTTACTATACTCAGATACTCTGATATGCCACTTAATAATTCCATATCTTCAAGGAGCTCTAGGAAAAGTGAGATTAAGGTGAGAGTATACTGAACTGGATGTCAGAAATCTCAGGGGGAAATCTTTAGTGTAAAAAATCTGTTACTGAGGTAGGAGTGGTGGTGCTCACCTGGAGTCCCAGGACTGGGGATGCTGAGGCGGGAAAACCCTTGTGTGTTCAAGACCAACCTGAGCTGCAAAGTAAGCTCAGTGTCAGCCTGAACTGCACAGAGAGACCCTATCTGTCTCAAAAAGACAAAGAAATAAAATCTTTCTCTGACAAACTGTGCAATGTTAAACTCACTTAGGCTTTTGTGGATTTCTGTTTTCTTACCAAACTAGGTCATGAAGAGCAAGAAGGTACCCCAGAGTTCATTTTGGAAGGATGACAACTTCCGGGAGTCTCTTGGTTGTGAGAAAGGGAAGGGCAGAGCCTTCCTTCCATAAGAAAATGTAAACATCAATAAATTAGATGACTGTGCATAAAATGCAAAATTATATTTTCCTGAGTGGTTTTCTTTGACAAGTGATTTAGAAACAGAGCAGGAAACCCTGTTTGGGGCCTCAAAGAACAGGGAAGAAAAGATCCAGGTAAGAAGATCCTCTGTGAATGAAAGTACTCCTACCTACAGGGCACTTGCTAGGACAAGGAGTCTAGAGGCTCGGGTCAGGAGATTAAAAGTAAGTTGCATAATTCAGTTTGAACTTTATTTTCTTCCATCTGTTTATTAACCAAAGTACGCACAACAGTGCTAATCTCATGAGATCTTCACGTGGAATGTCATGCTGTATGGCCAAATTAAAGTGAAGTGGTCTGGACAGAGCTAGAAGTAAAGGAGATCATAGATCTTCTGTAGAAGAGAGGAAGGTTATATAAGAGATAGGTGCACTGGTAGTTAAAGGTGAACATGGGGGCTGGTGAGATGGCTCAGCAGACTAAAACACCTGCTTAGGCAAGCTTAGGACACATATGGACCGCAGTTCCATCCCTGGCACCACACTGTGCCAGCCCCATCGCCTGGGTGCACTCAGCTGGCCACAGAGACCAGGCATAGTGGTGCATGCTTACAACCATAGTGCTGGGGAGGCTGAAATCAGGAGGATCATTAGGAGTCTGAGTTGCATAGTGAGACCATGTAACAACCCAATACATGAAGAAGAAGAAGAAGAAGGAGAAGAAGAAGAAGAAGAAGAAGAAGAAGAAGAAGAAGAAGAAGAAGAAGAAGAAGAAGAAGAAGAAGAAGA
>PVJA010032134.1:0-24347 GCA_004027025.1 Myocastor coypus
AGAAGAAGAAGAAGAAGAAGAAGAAGAAGAAGAAGAAGAAGAAGAAGAAGAAGAAGGAGTGGCGGAGGGGCTCAGTCGTGAGTCTGCCTAGCAGGCACTCAGGCCTGGATTTGACCCCCAGCATCACAAAGTAAAAACAAAAATGTAAAAGCACTTGAATCTAAAGCTATCTGTTCCATGTAACTCAGCTGATTCATAAATCAGAGCTAGTGATTAACTGGCCCTGGGAAAATCAGGTGCTCTGGGGGACTGGGCTGCAGGAGAGAATGCATCTGGGTTCCCAGAATGCTTGGCATCTGACAGTCATTTCACAAGACAGGCCTTGTCACTGTCAGCAGCAGACGGTTCTGAGGACAGGCAAGAATTTCCAGAGTAAATCCCCCCAGAAGGGTGCTGCAGCCCCTGCAGCAGTAACATGCCCCTCCTTAGTAAACCTAACCATCCCAGAAGCCTGGCAAGCGGGGACAAGGCTAGCTGCTGCAGCACTCGACAGGACAGCAGTCCAGCCACCCGGGATACCATCTCACCACACAGAAGGTAGCACTTGTGTTGTGTTGTTTGCTTGCCTGCCTGGTGCTGGGGACTGAACGCAGGGCCTCCAGCCTGCTCAGTAAGCACCCCTCATCCCCTTTTTGAGACAGGGTCTCCCTAAGTTGCTCCAGTTTAAGTCCTACCCAGGATGCTGAGAGTACCGGTGAGGACTTTGAAGCCTAGCTCTCTCCAGCTCTTTGGTGGTGGTGGTTGTTATTATTTATTACTTGAGACAGTCTCCATCTGCCACCCACAATGGCCTCCATTTCTTTTTTCTTTTCTTTTTTTTTTTTTTCTTTCATCTTTATGTATTTGGTGCAGGGTCTCACTATGCAGCTCGGACTTGCAAGGATCCTCCTGTTTTCAGCCTCTCTAGCGCTGGAATTATAGCCTATGACTGAACTCGGTCATGGGCTCAGTATGCCCAGGGGGCGGGGCCTGCGCAGCATGCAGGACGGAGTGTTGAACCCTGGTCCCTGAGATTGTCAAAGCAGGCACTTAGTCCACTGCATTATCTTGCCATCCATGGCCTCCAATTTCTGATCCTCCTGCCTCAGCCTTCTGAGTAGCTGCAAATAGCGATGTGCATACATGGTTAGGGCTTAGTTTTACACTGGAAAATAAATTGGGGGATGACATCTCCCCTAGTTTGATCTCCTCCCTTACCATCCCATCTTGCACCTGCTCCAGAAGGTGGAAAAGTGTGGAGTCAGCACGTCCTGGTGCCCTACAGTCTAGTGGAGGAAATGGGGGTGCGACCTGCGATGTATGAGTTTTGTGAAATCATTATCGCGGGAATGCCTGATGCTGGACACAGAGAAGGTCTGCCTGAGGAGGCCGGAACTGAGTTTGAAGGCTAAATGGGCCCCTAAAGTACAGAAAGGCTGGCTGGAGGAGAGTCACTCTGGCTGGGGCTCCAGGACACAGGAGTGACCAGGGAGGTGCAGAGATGGCCCCAGGAGTCCGTGCCTTGCCCTGAAAGCTGGGCCCCCACGGAGTGCTTCGGATGGGCTTGGGAGTTGGCTGGATTCGTGTTTCAGAAAGACGATTTCCCCAGGCAAATCACAGGAGGCCAGCCTAGAAAAGGAGCAGAGGTGAGGAACGGAAGAAAAGACTCCAAGGATACACAGGGAAAGAGGTCTTGGGACCTGAGGCCTGCTGGAGGGAGGGCACCCGAGGCGGAGGTGCTAGTCCTCAGGAGAGAAACGTCTGACAGCAGAAGCAGCACTGCTGGGCAGATCCTGCAGCAGGCCTGAGGAATGACGGGATGGGGCTCTGAGACAGCATTCCTCACCACTACTTAAACACTTCTGACGTGTAACGCATGTATGATCAGTTCTTAGGTCTCAAACCCAAAGCCATCCCATGGAGCGCAGTGACACTCTAAGGCTGTCCTGGTGCACATTCCTGTCAGTACCTGACCACCTGGCTAGTTCCACAAGGGGAAGAGCATTCCCAGGCTCCCGGCCCACGCACTGTGATATCAGAAAAGCGAGTATTCTTTCAGGACTTCCCTCCTTAGGCTGAGACCTGAGTTAGATTCTCAGTGACGGAGGCCCCCAAGGGACACTGATCATCCAAAGGACCTTTGAGATGTGGACATCGAGCCACCAATGGCACCACACTCACCACAGCTCCCTGAACCCCAGTGTAAGTTCTGCATGCAGAAAAGATGTCC
Source organism: Myocastor coypus (assembly GCA_004027025.1). Taxonomy (NCBI): domain Eukaryota; kingdom Metazoa; phylum Chordata; class Mammalia; order Rodentia; family Myocastoridae; genus Myocastor; species Myocastor coypus. The sequence goes on from PVJA010032134.1 coordinate 2,210, forward strand.
CAACCCATACACTGGGCAGAGGCCTTGGTAGTACTGCCGACCTTTCCCCTGTAACTCTCCCTGTGTCCAAAAGAGGTTTGCTGTTCTGCAATGAGGACAGCAGCTGAGGACCCAAACTGCAGTCACACGGAGAAATGATGGGCTGAGTTTTATCTTGTGTGGTGAAGATAAAAGCTGCAAAGAAAGGCCCAGCAGGCAGGGCAGCCAGGCGCTCTTGGGAGGTGCTCGGGGCCTGTGGGCGGAGCCGAGCAGGTGGCCTTGATGTCTGGTTACAGGTAAGGTAAATACAAAGTACAGAAAGATCCAGGGAGTTAGTTTGCCACAGCTGCCAGAGGCTTCCTTAGAAGTTCTCTGAAGGTCTGAGGCTGGAACTCCGTGTTGGACAGGTGGGCCTAGCAAAGAGGCCTGGTCACCTCATCATGTCCAGAAAGGGACATAGTCCCCATATTCTCTTCAAGGGAGTACCCCAGTGGCCTGATTTCCTGCTACAAGGCCATGCCTACCGAACGTTCCAACACTTTCAAAAGTGGTGTGGTTGGGTCCAAGGCCTCAACATATGGGATGTAGGGGAATTGAACACCTTAATCATAGGGGCTGAGAGTGTAGCTCAGTGGTAGAATTTGCCTAACACACAAGAGTCCTGGGTTTGACCCACAGCACTGAAAAAAACAAGATGGAAACTCTGGCACCTAATTTCTCACTATTTGGAAACTACAGTGGTCTCTTGCTTATTGCAGAAGCTACGTTCCTGATAGCCCCCTAAGTGAAAATTAGCAAAGTAGTGACATTTATACTTACTTTGGTACTTATATGTATTTTAAGGCTTTACAAACCCTTCCCATATTCTTATAAATCTTTCCCACACTTTTTAAAAAGCACTTTTAATGTTCTTAATCATTTTCTAAACACATAAACCTATGCAACTTTAACAACATAATGTATACTGCATGGTATTGCAAAATCCCACAATATAGTGAAAAATCCACAATAAATAATTTAGATGAATAGTTTTTGAAAGCCCGCAAAACACTGAGTCTGTGAAAGGCCAACTGGGAAACAGCGAAGGTGTCCTGCACATCATTTCTGTGTGAGGTCCCGCTCTGAGGTTGTAGGGATTGGGGCTTCCACTGGAGTTTCTTGGGACTAAGGTTAAGCCCACGTGATTCGCACAGTGAAGAAGAGCAGGACCTCGGGTGGAGCTGGGGAGCGCGACCGTTCTGAGCGGGCGAGGAGAGCCGCGCTAGAGGGAAACTGAGACAGAGGGCTGGAAAGCGGGAGTGAGGACCCGCAGCAGGGAGGTGAAGTGCCTAAAAAAGGGACAGCTAAGGAGGCTGAAAATAGCAGGCAGGGTGCAGCTAGAAACTGCCGAGGGCCTCTGGCAGTGTGATCGACAGTGACCAAGATGGACGGGTTAACAGGTGGACGTTGACAAAGTTAGAGCTCCTCTCCCGACAAACCTGTAGGGGGCGTGGGGTGAAGCGCTCGCCCGCCATCTTTGACTCTGGCATCCCTGCTCAGAACCTGGTTACCAGTCTCCTTGCATCTAGGACTCGACAGTTGGGTAGATAGAGTTGGTACAACTTTCACCTGGAGAGGTGTGTCATGCTATACACCCGGTACATTTAACCTATTAGGAGAGTAGATCACAGGCCACAATTTAGACACAAAACAGTATTAAAAAATAGATGTGAGGCAGCAGAGCTCGGTGGGGAGAAACGGAGACCCCAGTAAGTGGGCGACAGCACACTCACGTCCTATTCAAGGAACAGTTCGAGAGCTCATTCCAGAACCATCTGGTGCTACAGTTCATAAATTGTTCTTAGCTGTGTGACCTCTGATCCCAATGCTTCGAACCACTTAAACACTCCAAACTACTTAATATTCTTTTGGTTTTTTGTGGGGGAGGGTATAGGAATCGAACTCAGAACCTTGCACTTGCCAGGCAGGCATTGCACTACTAAACTATATTCCTGTCCTTTTTTTTTTTTTTAGCTAGAATTTCACTGTGCGGTCCAGCTGGCCTTGAGCTCACTGTGTAGTCTAGGCTGGCCTCAAACTTTTGGCAACCCTCCTGCCTCAGCCCCTGGAGTGCTGGGACAACAAACATGCACCACCCCATCCAGCTTATTCTTTTGTTTTTGGTGACAGTTTTATTGAGAGATAACTCACATACTATAGATGTGGCACATTTAAAGTATACAGTTAATGGGCCAGGGATGGAGCTCATTGGCCCAGTGCCTACCTGGCAAGTGTGAGCCCCTGACTTCTATTCCTGGAGCCAGGCTAGTAAGTAAGTACATATGTAAAGTATAGAGCCCAGTGGTTTTCAATATATTCACAGGGTTAGGCAACTGTTGCCACAATCCAATTCCAAAACATTTCACCCCCAAAAGAAACCCTCTTCCTTTCTCCTTCTCTTCCCACTCCCACACCCACTACTCCGCCTTTTCTCCACACAGTCCCAATTTCTAGCAAGCTCATAAAATGGAATCATATAATATAGGTGGCTTTTGGTGTCTAGCTTCCTGCCCTTAGCAAAGCTGTTTTGAGGTTATCCATTGTTATGGTTTATGTCTAGTTGTCCCCCCAAAGCCTCATGCAATCATGGGGTGGACACTTCTAGAGTTTGAGACTTGAATGATGATCCACTGGGATTACTTGTTTCACTACTGTTGCGATTATGGTCTGAGTACTGCTGAGACTATGGGTGTGGCCTGAGGCAGATAGGCTAAGGCAGAGAGCCTGATGTAATTTAAAAAGAGACAGAGAGGCAGACACGCGCTGTCGCAGTTGCTGCCCTGGTTGGTCAGTTGCCTCTGCCGTGATTGTTGCTGTTCTGCTGCCGCGAACTGGATGCTCTCTGCCCTGTTCCACTCAGCCTCGGGCCAGATGAATAGGGACTGAAACCTCCACAAACTGTGAGCTAAATAAGCCTTTCCTTCCTTCATTTTGGGTGTGGGTATTTGTCCCAGCAACAAGTAAAAAGTAAGTAAGACATCCATCCTGTAGCTTCCTGAGTACTTCACTGCTTTTTATCACCAAATCATATTACATTGTAGGGATGAAACACATTTAGTTCATCTGTTCATGATTTGCTAAGAACTTGCTTTCTTTTTTTCCTCACTCTGGCTCTTTCACAAAGTAGTTATGCTATTGTGTGCTACGAGGAACACTGTCTGAGGGTTCCAGATTCTTAGCTGGTATTGCACTGTCATTTTCCTTCCCTAATGACCAAGTCAAGGATCTTTTCATGTACTTATTCAACACTCCTGTCTCTGTATAACTGTCTGTTGAAATTCTCTGCCCCTTCTCCTTTAAAATGTACTCATGTGTACGTAACATAAAACTCACATTTTGACCCTTTCCGTTCGTTTTTTGAATGGTGCTACGACTGGCGACTGAACCCAACGCCTTTGTACTGAGCTATCTCTAGGTCTTTTTAAATGTTCAAGTTTTGCTATAGAGTCTTGCTAAGTTGCCCAGGCTGGTGTCAAATTTGCACTTCTGCCTCAGGCTACCAGAGTGCTTGATTTACAAGCAGGTGCCACAACGCCTGGCTTGTGCGGAACTCTCGCCCTGGTACATGCTAAGCAGGGAGGCTGTCAATAAGCCACACCCTTCTCCCCTCTGTGCTGATGAGACGGAATTTCACTGTTGCTCAGGCTCATCTCTCTTACCAATGACTCCAGCACACCTCCCACTTCTACCTCCTAAGTACAGGTCAGTGTCCAGTTCTTGAATTTTATGTTTATTTTATTATTATTATTATTATTATTATTATTATTACTTTTATTATTTTTGTCTTTTTGAGACAGGGTCTTACTATGCCATTGAGGCTGGCCTTGAGCTCACTTTTGTAGCGTAGCCCAGGCTGGTCTCGAACTCGCACCAATCCTCCTGCCTCAGCCTCCCGAGTGCTGGGATTACAGGCATGAGCCACCATGCCTGGCTTTATGTTTATTTTAAAATGACATTTGTGGGCCTGGCAGGATGGCTCAGTGGTCTAAAGCACCTGCTTAGGAAAGCTTGGGCAGCTGCAGGGACCAAGGTTCGATCCCTGGTACCACATGCTGCACCAGCCCTCCCCTCAGGGTAGGCTGAGCCGGCCATAAAAATAAATAAACAAACAAACAAAAGTTCTGAAACAAGAAAAAAATTAAATTAAATTTAAAAATTCTAAAAAAATTTTTTTATATATATATTTGTGCAAGGGCCGGGGAAGTAGCTCCGTAGAATAAGCATCTGCTTGGCAAGCTCAAAGCCCTGAGTTGAATCCCCAGTACCAATAAACAAACAAATAAATAAATAAATAAATAAATAACATGTGCACAGTGTTTGGTCTTCAGCTTTTCTTTCACTGGCTACATTTGGCCAATTATGACTAAAGATCAGATGTGAGGGCATGTCTCTGGTATCTGACTTATGACCACTGGGTGGAATTCTTTTGCCATTGTCAGGAATCTGCGAGCTGGCGAAAGAAGGCAGGGCTACCTGGACGAGGTTCTTAGGGCCCCGCAAAGGCCTAAAGAACACGACTGGGGGCACCACAGGTCCAAGACGAAATTGCATCCTGGTAGAGTTTTCTGGTGGCTCAGGCTCAGTGACCTCATGCTGCCTCTTCAGAGGATGCACCTCCTCACTGTGGCGTCTGTGCCGCAAGCTGTCATTTCAGGAGAGGGACACCCTCGTGAAGCCGGCGGAGGCAGCCTGCGTCCCTTGCATTCAGTCACAGATTGTGCCGGTGCTCACGGAGCACCGGCATGCACGGGGCCACCCTGACACAGGGAACGAGACCTGGTTCCCATGGCAAGGAGCTGGAAGCCTTGATGCCATGAGAGCCAAGGTAAGCACAGTCAACCATGGGTCTCTCTGCAGAAGAGCCACTAAAAGCTGTTGGGAGCCCAAGGGAAAAATAACTTTTTTTTTTAAAGTATGTTTCTCACCTACTGGGAAGGAACCCAGGACCTCACAAGGCTAGGTACGCGCTCACCACTGTCTTACTTCCCAGCCCTGCCCACGTTTCTGCGCAGTAGGAAAGATTGCTCGGTAAGGTAGGGGAGGTCTTGATCAAAGCAACTGCGGTGTGTTCGCTACGAGGGAGACCTGACGGTGCGGGGACAGCACTGCACCTTGTCCATTCTACTGATCATCCAGACACCAGGGACCTCCGAGCCGCCGTGGTGCTCTCTGTAGCTGCTCGTTTTGGACCCTACCTTCCTCCTGTGCTGTAAGGTTAGCCCCACAGGGCTCTCCACAGACTCCCTCAGTCTCAGCACCTCCTGGCCTCGCTTGTCTATTCTTCCTGAGCTTGGTGTGACCTCTTCCTCACCTTCCCCAGTCCCAGTCCTGCCTGAGTTGTGAGTAGCAGGCTCATCTGGAAGCCTGTGCAGGACAGCAGCCTCTTCGTAGGAGTCCCACACACCTGAATGGAAGTGCTCACAGCCCTGCAGTCCTCTGACTAATGGGGAGCGCAGCTCACACAGCCTGCAGTACCTTGTACTATGGCTTACATCTGGACATCCACCAAAGCCTCTGTGCTACAGACGCAGCATCTGGAAGGTGACTGGGACCTGGGACTGCTCTACCCATGGCTGGATTTGTCCACTGGGGAGTACAGCTGAACGTGCTGTTAGGAAGGAGGGTGAGGTCTGAGCGAGTCTGTCGCCACGGGGTGGCCTGGAAGGACACACCTCCCCTCCCCAGCTCCTCCTCCATGTTCTCTCTGCTTCCTCTCTGCCATGAGGTAAACAGCTTTCTTTCCACAAGAGCCTTCCACCAGGCCTCCCTGCCTTGGGTAGGATAACTACCTGTCCTCAGCCCACATGTTAAAATCCAAGTCTCCAACTTGGCACCATTTGGAGGTGGAGGACTCTTAAGAGGGGGATGTAGTGCGAGATTTTGAGGTCATTCAGGAGCAATAGAAACTGGCACAGGCCCAGAGCACTGGGCCCAACTGACCATGGACAGAAGTGCCCAAAACGGTGAGCAATAATAAACCTTCCCTCAGTTGATTAGCTCAGGTTTTGTTTTGTCACAGTACTGGTAAGCTAATATTGTACATACATGTAAAAATGAAATGTCACTTAGCAGGAACACTAGCCAAAAAAACGACTTTGAAAGGGAAAATTAAGATTAGCATCAGTCGTGTTGATTGTAGTGATCATAAGATGTCAACCAGAAAGAAAAGAGGCTCGGTCTAAATAAATATCGCTAACTCAATCAACAAACTCAAGCACATCAATGCTTCAGAACTGTCTGAAGGGCTGGTGACACAGCACAGCAGTCTACAGTGCCTGCTTAGGCAAGCGAAGGGACCGCGGCTTGATCCCCGGCACCACGTGCTGCACCAGTCCAATGTGGTAGAGCCTTCAGGAGACCTGTAGGCCCTGAAGGCCCCAGGCTCATGGATGGATTAATGCCCTTATAGAAGGGCCCTCCTGGCACACCTGCCAGGCCAGGCCAGTGCTCCGGGACAGCCCCCACCCTGCATCCCCGCTGCTGGCTCCCTGTTCCTAGGCCTCTCAGCCTTCAGAACTGGTACAGGAGTGCTGGCAGCTCAGCAAGGCCAGTTCTGGGAAACGCACGGGGAGGTGGTTTCGTCATTGTGCAAACATCATCACGGTCTCCCTCCACAAGCACAGATGGCAGGGCCTGCTTACACACCCAGGCGGGATGGCCGCTTACCACTGTAAATCCCCAGAGAATTCTGTAGGTTAGGGGCATGGCGAACACGAGCATAAGTGAAGCACAAGAGAAAAAACTCAGTCACCAGACTTAGTGCGCACGTGCCCTCTGAGGCCGCGACTAGCAAACCTAGGGCACTTTTCACAGCAAGTGCTTTTGTAGTTAGAAAGAGACCCCACTAAAATATCAATTAAAAAGTGTAGTACAATCAGTGCATAGGCCAGAAAAGTAGTGGCTCATCATGCTACCACGTAATAGGCGCTGCACAAAACGGCACGTGCCACGCTGTTACACCACGGGCGCAGCAGTAGTTTCTTGACACTGCGTCACCAGACACACGTGACCGATGTGCTGCTGTGAAGTGTGCTGGTTCTGGGGTCCGTGGTTGCCTCAGTTGCACTTTTCTCACTGCTGGGACAAAATACCTGACACCCAAAATGAAGGAAGGCAAGGTTTATTTAGGTCACAGTCCATGGAGGCCCCAAGGCTGAGCGGCACAGGGCAGAGGGCAGAGAGCAAAATGGAGGGTCACAGCAACAACGGCAACAGAGAGAATGGCTGTCTGTCTCTCCTATGTTACACTCAGGCTATCGGCCCCAGGCTGGGGGATGTGCTCACACCCATAATACTCGCAGTACTAAGACCCATAGGCCCAGTAGGGCATGAGTTAATCTCAGACTCTAGAAGTCTCCACCCCATAGCTGCGTAAGGCTTTGCGCAGGCCTTAACAGTGGCGACAGCAATTTTCAGCTTCACGGTGTTCTGCTAGGCCTATCCCAGGCGTGGCACTGAGGGAAAATCAGTGTGCAGTGCGTGACTGGACCGACAAATCACCCAGGCTCAGGGATTTCATCTAGCAGCGCAAGCGCACTCATCGCCAGATGTTTTGGGTAAGAACTGAAGGAACAGTAGGGAGGCACACCCGCTCTGTGTCCCTGTGCAAGGCACGGGCTGCCTGCAGGGTCCTCTGCAGAAGCAGAAAGAAAATGTTCATGGCTTACAACCAGAATCCAAGGACTGACGAGCCAAACTGGGATAAAAACAAATTTTAGATTCAATAGAGTGAGGACCAGAAAATAAGCACTAGCAATATTTTTGCCCAGTTGGGGCATTGACAAGAAACTAGAGTAAGAGCTCAGTTTCTTGTGCTATTTTCTTGAAATCAAGATGGCTGACCCTCCCTGGCTAATCTCTGCACCCCAGGGGCACTGTGGCTCTAGGACTGCCTACGCAGTGGGGGCTTCAGGCTGCATTGCAGAACCAAACACAGATTCAGCAGGCTAAAGTGCCTGCTTAGGAAAGCTTAGGCAAGTGCAGAGACCGTGGTTCGATCCCCAGCACCACATGCTGCACCAGCCCCACCCCCAGGGCAGACTGAGCTGGCTGTAACACACACACACCAAACACAGATTCAAAACCAAATACCGAGGAAGAACACAGTAGAGAGCTGAGACAGAAAAAGAATAGCTCTCTGGGCATGTCTGTAGCTCCAGCTACTGGAGACTGAGGCGGGAGGATTGCTTAGGTCTGGGAGTTCAAGGCTGGCTGGGCAGGGTGTTTGCTGTTTAAAGAAAAATTAAAAAAACACATTGGTATCTGGTGGCAGAGGGCTGAGGAAGGCCACGTAAGGAGGTCGGTGTTAGGTGGAATTCAGCTGTGGTCGTTCCTGCTGATATTTTCTGTACAACAGGCACAGAAGAACCGAAGGACGAGAAATGAAACCATCCTGCAATGGTCCTACACAAGATAATAACACCAGGCAGAGGCCTTTTTGGGGCTGCACCTCCTAGGACTGTGGTGACTTAGTGTCCACATCTTTTTTGTTTTGCTCTTTTCAATAAACTTTCTTTCTGGGGGAGCGCTGAGGACAGAACCCAGGGCCTTTCCCACCCTAAGCATTGCTATACCACTGGGCTCCATGCTCCCAGCCTAAGGAATAAGCTTTGCCTGAATGTAAGGTACAAAGACAAAAGTGTACTGGTCCCAAGGTATCCGCAAGTGTCCACAGCACAGTAGGGACCACTCTGAACTGAGAAGTCGAGCCCAGCACGATGCACATCTGTAATTCCTGCTACTCAAGAAGCTGAAGCCAGAGGGTCATAAATGGAGATCGGTCTGGGCAAAATAGAAGTAAAAAGGCCAGCAATGTAGCTCAGTAATCCCTGAGCCCAGGCCCAGGGATGGGTAGGGAAGGGTGGAGCTAGCACCGAAGATGCCCTCTCCCAAGGATAGCTTTGAGCTAGATATATTTTTTTCATAGAAATATTCTAGACAGTAAGAATTCAGATCAGTCCACAAAGGCCAGAACCTATACTTGGATTAGGGCAAAATGGTATCACATCAATATCAACCTTTTCACAAGAAATGCTTTCACTTCCCACAGTGGTGCCTGGGGGCCTCCCATCCATGCACCTTAAGGGCTCCTGTCACTGCAGGGACTGTGGGTGGGGCAGGCATGGGGGAGGCCTCTGCCAGGATGCCAGCACAGTGGGTGGTTCTGTAACAGTGAGGTTCTTGGATAAGCCAACCCTGGTTTCTGTGGGTTGAGAAAAAAAGTTAGGAAACAAGGCTGGCCAAATGGCTTTGAACTTTGGGGCCCAAGCAACCTTCCTATCTTGGCCTCCTCAGTAGCGGCAATTACACATGCATGCCAGTGTTCAGCTTCGTTTGAATATGACTTACGGAGTTGCATCGGTGCACACTTCCTGGTCTCCTGTATCAGTTACTTCTCTCGTAACTGAGACACAATACCCAATACCCACAACTATAAGGCATAAAAGTTTATTTTGGCTCATAGTCTGTAGAGGTTTCGGTCTACAGTCAGCTGGCTCTGAGGCAGGGTGGCCCGGCAGAGGGACCTGGCAGAAGAGGAGCAGTCCATGGCATGGCAGCAGGAAGCAGAGAGAGGTCAAGGGGGAGGGAGGGAGACAGATGTTCCGAAGGCCCAAGTGGGGCCGTGAACACGGCCAGACAAGATGCCTTTCGGTGCACCTGCTGGTGGGTGAGCAGCTGTGGGAACCCCAAGGGTACTGACATGTGTCTCTGGCAACCTAACACCTCAACAGGATGAGGATCGGTGGGGGCGCAACTGCACGCTCCCCTGGACAGCACTGGGGAAGGCAGCCTCCTGACGCTCTGCTGCCCAGCCTCTCCCAGACATCCAGCAACGGCTCAGACAAGAGCGCCCTGGCTTCATGGCTGTGTGGGGTGTGGGACAGAGCTGCGCTTATTCAGGTCTTGTGCTATCTTTTCCTGTCACAGCTCCAACACAGACTGAGGGATTCTAGAGTCACTGCTGCCTTGTCTTCCCTTTTTCTTTTGGTAATGGACCAGAATTAACGAATATTTACGCTGTGCCCCCCGTGTGTCCAGAGCCAGAGGCAGAAGAGCTACCCGAGTCAAGGACACATGGGAAGGAGTCACATTTCTAAGAACCGCCACTTGCTGCTGTGTTGGCTAGAAAGCTCTTGAGAAAATCGGATCTTCCAGGGAAGAATGCAGGTCGGGACTCACATGTCCCCAGAGCTCTCGTTCTTTCCCTCAGTCCCACCAAAGAACCTGAGGGCCAGCACTATATCGAAAGGATGGGACTGTTCTGAGGGTCCTGGAAATGCAATCATCACCCAGTTGCCTGTGGTATACTTGGGGACACAGGGAGCGAGACGATCTCACAGTGGACAGAGGTAGTAGCCACTAATGGACTTGAAGGCCCCCCAAAGAGGCTGTCCCAGCCACCCCTCCCTCCCCAAAATTCACTATCTCACTCCCCGAAATTCACCATTGGAGATCAACCATGGACTGAAGATGCCCAATAGAACAGCTCAAAAATTAACCATCTCTAAGTTTTAAGTAACTTTTAAGGCTGTATGTTGTTAGAATTATTCTATTTTATTAGTTATTGATGTTCCTTTGTTTAAAGTGTGCCTAATTGGTAAATTAAACTATCACAGTTTTAATTGGTATAAGAAAAATCACAGTGTACATATAGGGTTCAGTACTATCTGAAGTTTCAGGCATCCCTGGGGCAGGTACCTTGGGACATAACCTTCTCACAAGGACAAGCAAGGCTTCTATGGGCAAAATCAGATCAACTTGCTGGGGACTAGGAATATCTTGGGGAACAATGTAGTCTTTTTTTTTTTTTTTTTTTTTTTTTTTTTTTTTTTTTTGTCTTTTTGAGACAGGGTCTCGCTCTGCAGTTCAGGCTGGCCTTGAGCTCACTTTTGTAGCCCAGGCTGGTCTCGAACTTGAACTGATCCTCCTGCCTCAGCCTCCCGAGTGCTGGGATTACAGGGTGCGCCACCACGCCCGGCTCCAACAATGTAGTGTTGAAATGATCTTGGGGAGCTTGCGAATGCTCTTTAGGATACATGGCTCTCAGTGTAAGGTACAGCTTCTAAGTTCAGTTTAAACCTTACATTCAGGGATTTTTTTTTTTTTTTTTTTTTTGTCTTTTTAAGACAGGGTCTCACTATGCAGTTGAGGCTGGTCCTGAGCTCACTTTTGTAGCCCAGGCTGGTCTCGAACTCACATCAATCCTCCTGCCTCAGCCTCCCGAGTGCTGGGATTACAGGCGTGCGCCACCATGCCCGGCTACATTCAGGGATTTAGATCAGGGGTAGACTGCCTGCCTAGACTGCGCAGAGTCCTGCTACCAGTGAGAGAGAGACAGCAAGAGAGCGAGGGTGAGAGAGACAGAGAAACAGACGCAGAGAGACTGAGACGAAGGGAGGGAAGGGGAGCGGGGAGGAAGAAAAGTCCCTTTTCCATGAGAACGCCCTTGCTGGAGGCCGCTGGTAGAACCTGGGGCAGGATATATTTAGCTCCTTAACCTATCACAGATCTCACACAGACAGCAGCCCTACTGGGTTTACAACCCCGATTTGAGATGTTAGCAGAGTCCAACATCTGCCTCCCACACCCTTCACGGGGCCGAGATCTCATTTTTCCAGTAGGTTTGGGGACTGGTGTCAAGAGGCAGCTCGGATGTTTGTCAGGTTGGAGATCAGCCCTTTGGCTCCTGTGGTTTCTAAAGTCAACATTTTGAGGAGTTCCACTGCAGTTTCCTTTGCAGGAGAGCTGCAAAACGTGGAATGCGCGGTTCTCTCCGATCCAAGTGCTAAGTGTAGCCCTTAGAAGCACAGCTGAGAGTGAGCAAATACACCTGGGGCTGAGGACCTGCGTGAGGAAAAGCCCTCCCGGCAAGGCTGGTGGGACCGGAGGTGTGGCCAGGCTGTGGTTCACAGTGGGTGGCTTAGGCGCCCTGATGTCAATCGAAAGGGCTACCAGGGCTTGGCCCCCAGGCTGTGTTTCTGACTGGCCTTTCATCTTTTTTGGCTCACTTCAACATCCCTGGATGACCAATAGCATGCTTACTGAATTTGGATAAGGCTGAGAAGGCCTCATTTAAAAAAGTATGGCTCAGTGGTCTAAAGTGCCTGCTTAGGAAAGCTTGGGCAGCTGTAGGGACCACGGTTCGATCCCCGGCACCACATGCTGTGCCAGTCCTGCCCTGAGGGCAGGCTGAGCTGGCCATAAAAATAAATAAGCAAACAAACAAAAGTTCTGAAACAAGAAAAAAATAAAAAATAATAAATAAATAAATAAATAAATAAATAAATAAATAAAGTAAAAATGCAAGAGATTATGAATGCAAACGCAGCTGCTTTTCCCTCCAGGGCCACGTGGAGGGAGGATGCAGGAATACAACGGGAGCCCTGCTCTGGGTCCCAGTGCCTCCTCAGGGCTCCGAGTCCCAGTGCCCCCTAGGAACTTGGCTACAAGGTCTCCGCCTTCCTAGTGCTATCCGTAGAATGGGACTGGTGAGGACGTGGCTCCTCTCACATCAAATCTTAGGAGGCACTGGCCCTGGACCGTGGATTTACCTCAGCCCATGGTGTGGTTTTCAGTGGCTCCTCTGCCCCAGGCTGGCTCCTTGCTGCAGAGCTGGCCCTGTTTCTGTCCCTTGGCCTTGACATGCAGAAGCCCTCAGAGGATCATCTAGAAACAGCACCAGGAAATGGGGCTCATCTGGGAGGGAAAAGGGATGGATCTGGGAAACCTGCAGAAGCCCCCAAACAGCCCCGTGAGACAGACAGATCCCACGTGTCCAGCTCCAGAAGAGGACAATGAGGACTGGAGAGGGAAGAGAACTTGCCCAGGGTCATGAGCATCACGGTCACCTTCACACCTGAGATTTGAATTCAGTTCTGCCAGGGCTGTGTCCTGGTCTTGGCTTGTCTAGGAGATACCGTACTTGTCCTAAAATGCAGTGTAAAACTTGCAGATTTGCAAAAATGCTGACAAGTGGGTATTTCCTCATTAGGATAAACGACTTCAGAGTAAACTCCCAAGGAAATAAGGAGCAGAGCTTTCAAACTGCATGTCTGACTTAGCTAGTACTCGTTTAGGTGCTATTTATTTTAGAGGTGCTTTGAGGGAGCCCAGAGCCTTGTGCATGCTAGCCCAATGCTTTATCACTGAGCAGCACTGATATACAGGACTCTCCAGGGAACCTTGACTTGGTCCTTGGGGGGAAATTTCTTCCAAAACTAGGGAGTAGAAAGGACTTTGAAGGTATGGACTTATGGGCAGACCAGAGAATGGTGGCCTTTGGGACATTTTACCCAAAGTCATCAGCAGCCAGGGCAGGGCCAAGACCAAGCACTGCTTTCTTCCAGAAACTGTGGATAGCCAGAGGCACATTCAGCAAAGCCACCTGGTGTTGAGGGATCACAGGGGTTCCGTGCTGCCAGCCGGGCACCATATAAAAACTCCTTCACTCTTGTCCACAAGCATACCTCCCCATGGTCAGGAACCTAGGCTGGTGGCCTCCTGATGGAGTGCAGAGCTGTGAGACAGAGCCAGGGACTTGTACTGGTTCGCTGCTTCTCAGTGGAACAGCAAGGGGAGCTGGAAGCTAAGTCTCAGAACCCCAGCTCTCACCGTGGACCTCCTTTCCCCACCTTCTGTGGTCCTCTCTTCCTACCAGAGTGGCAGGACTGGGCCCAAAGACCTCCCCTCAACAGACCATCCCTAAGATATCTCATCATTTCACAGACAAGGGAGCTGGGACACGGAGACTGTATGATCTTGTCCCCCATTTCCTGGCGTCTAGTTCCTAAAACCCTTGGAATCTGCAATGATGACGTGCATGCTAATGAGAAGACTGAGGGTCTGGGACTGGTGAATAGACTCTGGAGGGGGTCTGGTTGCCAGGGGAACCACCCTGATTAGAAGCTTGGAGCTTTCGGCCCCTCCTCCCTACTTGCAGGTGGCAGAGCAGGGCTGGAGAGGAAGAGGTTCACCACAGGCAAGGATGTAATCAGCTGCACCGTGGAATGCGCTTCCTCGAAACCCAGCAGCCAGGCTACATTTGCTGCTCACGCGGAGGTGCACCTGGAGAGGGTGTGGAGGCCCTGGGTCACCCCCCACCTGGTCCTGTGCACTCTTCATCTGGTTGACCATTTACGTCTAGTAAGATCCTTGACCACGTGTCAGTAAACAGCGCTCCTCGAGCCACACTAATAACTGGTTGAGCCCAAGGAGCAGGCCGTGGGAACAAAGTGGATAAAGCGACACAGTAATTGAGCCTTTTCACCCTCCCAGGCAGTTGGGATCTCTGAGTCACAGCCAGTGGGCAGAAGCACAGGGGACAACCTGCAGCTGCCGGGGAGCAGACTGGCAGCGGAGCCCTTCATCCTCCGCTCCCTAGACACCTCCACCAGGCTGGTGCGCAGACTCAGGAGTGAGGGCCTCCGGCCACCGGCCAGGGGCCGCACGGAGAAAGCTTGGGTGTTCGCACAGCGGCCACAAATGCTCATGTGGGTTTGGGTTAAACTCATTTGGAAAACAACCTTTCTGGGAGCCACATAAAGAGCTTCAAATGTGACATCGCTTAGCCAGTGGTTCTCCATCTTTCTAATGCCGTGACCCCGCAATACAGTTCCTCATGCTTCGGTGACCCCAAACCAAAAAATAATTTTGGTGCCTACTTCAAAACTGTAATTTTGCTACAGTTATGATTCGGAATGTAATAAATGACATTTTTTGATGGCGCTAGGCGACCCACGCCGGGGTTGCGACCCATAGGTTGAGAACCGCTGAGTCTTAGGCGATAGCTAACGAGTCCAGGGGAGGTGAGAGGATTCAAGACGCAGGGGAGTATTCATCTCCAGTGGTTCTCCTTGGCCTTTAGCTAAACTTCAGCCTCACCGCCGAGGTTTGGCACACACCGACCTTGAGCTCACTGACTTGGCACCACAAGGGGCACCGAACGAGCAAGGGCAAAATTTCCCGGCAAGGCCGCCCTTGGTGTTTCTTCTGTGATTCTTCTGCACGACTCACGATTTTAGATTCCTCCGCCGAGCCGGGTGACCGCCCGACCCTCCACGTGTTTGTCCCTCTGTGCTGCGACAGGCGTCTCAACACCAGGAGTGTCATCCAAGATGCTGACATCATCGGGCCCAGGGCGCACGACTTCACGGCTTCCCCAGAGCTCCGAAGCCTGGGTCCCCGGCAGGGCCGCCAAGCCCAGACCCTCCCCGCGCGGCTCTGCCAGGAGGTTCTTCGCACTCCGATGGTCAAGGACAAAAGCCATTTGCGCCTGGAGCCATCCCTTCATTCCAGAGCTCCACGCAGACGGCCACCGTGTCCTTTGCATGTTTGCAGGGCAGTAAAACTTTACAGCCGCCCCAAACTCTTCCCACATTACTTATCAGATCCACTTAACACCGTCAAAACGAGTATGCCTTGCCCTGCGAAAACGCTAGCAGATACGGGAGCCTTTCAGGAGGGCCGACCGTGCGGCACCAGCAAACAGCTGGGGCACAGTCAAGTCGCCGGGGCACAGCGGAGGGAAGAAAAACCGCAACGCCCCTGACGCGGCCTTGCACTGTGCCGCACCCACGTTACTGTGGGGTCCCATCAGGAGGCATCTCTCTCTCCCAACAGTTTTCTTTTTCTCCTTCCCTGCCTGGGTTGACAGGGTTCATGGAGACTTTTGTCAGCAAATCCCTGCGCAGAGCAGGAAAAAGCTAACAGCTTAATCCCAATTTATTTCTCCCAGCATCCGGAACGAACCCAGTGAGCCCCCCAGAAAAGAACCAACAACCGCCTTGCAGCGCTCTTACCCGAGGTCCATAGTGGCCGCTCCCCAGAGGCTGGCTCCGGCCCGCACCGACTGGGACCGGCTCCCTGCTGCCCTCGCACAATTGAGCCCATTGTAGCTACGCTGCAGAGTTAAAGGGTGGCCCTTCCGGGAAGGCGGGGCTGCCGTGTTGGGGCTCAAAGGCAGCCAATGGCCAGCCTTTCTGGGCTGTTTGCTTAAGATATTGGGTTTCGTCCTCAAGCAGAGTTTGGAACACTGAATAGGATGGGCCAACGTCTTTGTGTGTTTTATAGGTTTTTAACTGCGGCTCCCTTTATTTTGGGCCATTTCTTGCGGAGCGAGAGGGGAACCTCCCCCAGTTATCTCTAAAGGCTCTAGAAATCCAGATTCCTAGTTCCAATACAGGGCGCATGCCCAGAAGCAGTCGTGACCGGCTTCCCTGCCCCTGCGGCCCTGACCATCTGGCTTCAACCCCTTTCTCTTGGCCAGTAGCACAGAGAAGCCGTCGAAAACGGGGGCTCATGCGTGGCCTTTGCCGTGGCACCTATGCCCTAGCTTTGAGTTTCCAAGTGCCCAGAAGATAGCTGTGGCTACATGACCTCGCTGGTGGGCAGCTGACATTGGCACTGCCTATGCTCCATGCCACAGGATGCTCGTTTGCCACAATAGGGCAGGGACAAGTCCCGCATGGGCTCCTCATCCTCCTCCATCTTCCGTATCTTCCTCAGCTGACAGAAGCCAGGCCATCTTCCCCCAAGGAAGGCATCCAGGGAGGGGCAGGACACAGAGCCGGGAGCAACAGCAGCTCCCACAGGCTCTGGTCTGAGGTCAAGGGCTGAAGAGTGGATGGCACTTTGTTCGGTAGGACATGGAGGGACTCAAAATTTAAATTAGCCCTTCTTGAGCTAACTGGTACTCGGCTGCTGGTTGAACTTCGAATTAGATCCTAGAAGCAGGCAGCAGTTACTGTGGGTATCCCCAAGACCCTGCAGCACCAGGCACAGGGACCTTGGAGGGACAGGACAGCTCACAGAGCCTGGTTTCCGGCCTCAGATAAGCCTTTCTCTGCTAGTCTGGACAACCACGGAGCAGGTGAGGACCTACCTCATGGGGGTCCCCACCCTCCAGGCCGCCCCACCTCTCCTTGGGCCCGCCCTCTGCGGTGTGCGTCCCTTCCTAAAGGATTTTGGTGACCTGGACCCCTGGCTACACACCACGGAATCCACAAGTTCAGACAAGCATTTCCTATATCCAACCTGAAGTGTCCTCTTCCGGGGTGAGCCTTCTGGACAAGCCCCTGTGGGAGTGCGGGAAAAGGAGGCTCGCAGAAGGCCAGGCTGGTGGGCGGCCTGCGGGGGGTCCCTGCTCCCCGAGGAGGACCTACAGGCAGCTCTGCCACAGCCGAAATGGCCTCAGGCTTGTCCCTCAGTGGGCGCCACCCTGGCAGTCTCAGGAGTCTGGCCAGGCTTTGATGGACAATCTGAGGACTCAGAGCTGGATCCTTGGCAGGGCGCCTGGAGCCCCGAGAAGCAGGCAGCGATACCAGCTGTGGAACTCTGGGCTCTCTTTAGGGTGGGATGCGGTGAGGCCAGGCGCTCCTTTTTAACATTTCTTTGCCTTTTTGCAGTATGGGACTGAACCCAGGGCCTCCCACGTTAGCTAGTACTCTGCCACTAAGCCATAGCCCCATCCTTTTTCCTATTTTTACTTTTGAGACAGGGTTGCTAAACTGCCCTGACTGGGACAGAATTTGTGACCCTCCCAGCTCAGCCTGGGATTACAGGTGTGTGCCACTGCACCTGGCAAGCTATTTCCATCTTTAATTGGCATAATCATGGCATGCATATTTATGAAGGAAACGTGATAGTCTATGTATGTTTAACGTATACTGATCAAGTCACAGTAGTTGACATTTCTGTCACCTCAGACACTTGTCACTTCTTTGTGGTGAGAACATTCAATCCTTTATCTTCCAGCTGTTTTGATATACACCACACATTGTTGTAAGCTGTAGTCCCCCTACTGTGTAATAGGACAGCAGAATTTATTCCTCTAATATAACTGTAACCGTATGGCAAATGACAGGATCGCATTCTGCTTCATGCCTATGTGGCATCCCATTCCACATACAAATACATAGGTGCATACGGACACATACACATTTCGCTTCTCTAGTCATTCTTTATGGGCACAGGCTGTTCTCACGGCTTGCTCATTGTGAGCAGTGTGGTAACAAAACGGAAGGGCCGGCACTCCTCCACGTGCTCACACCACTTCCCTTGGGGGCGTCTATACACACTATATGTATACAGTCGTAAGACTGCTAGATCATACGGTAGTTCTACTTTTACTTTAATTTTGTGAGGAGACGTCAGAATGTCTTACATAGTGCTGTGCTAACTTACATTTCTGCCCAAAGTGGGCAAGAGTCTGCCTTTTTGTACAACTTTCCCAGGACTTATTTTGATTTCTTTTGTGAGAATGGCCATTCTAATCGAGGGTGGTAATATTTAATGTGGTTCTGTTGGCGAATTCCCTGATCATTAGTGATGTTGAAGATTTTTTTACATACCACCAGCCATTTCTAAGACTTGTTTTGAAAGTTCTGTTCTCCATTTTATAAAATGTTGCTACTGGGTTTTTTGAGTTCACTAAATATTCTGGTTATTAGCCTCTTATCAAGTGTGTACTTGGGCAAATATTTTCTCCCATTTTGTAGGTTGTTGTTTTAATCTTTTCACTGTATCTAGTAGTGGAGAAGTGTGGAGAATTCCTGGACATCCCTCTTAGAAAGAAGAGCAATGGTTGCCATTTTGGCCCAACTTGGCCCTATCTCTGTGCATTGATATGTGCAGAGCTGGCTAAGTTTTATCTTTATTTCCTTAATTGGCTTTAAGCAAGGCAAGTGGGTCTAGCCCAGATGCTTAGGTGTAATGTCTAAAGCAGGGCAACAGGTCAGTGATGTCCTCTATTGATCCCAAATAGTATATGTGAGCTAGGCCCAGCCATGCTGTCGGCCAAAAAAATGAGCCTTAAGAAAAGAGGCTATGACTTCTCAAGTCTTGGAAATTATGTGTCCAAACTGAAGCACTGAGCCCAAAACACTAGGTACTGCTCCAATCTGTGATATGGAGATCTCTCTCCTCTCTGTCTCTGTCTCTCTCTGTCTCTGTCTCTGTCTCTATCTGTCTGTCTCTGTCTGTCTCTGTCTCTGTCTCTCTCTGTCTGTCTCTGTCTCTGTCTCTCTCTGTGTCTCTGTCTGTCTCTGTCTGTCTCTGTCTCTGTCTCTGTCTCTGTCTCTGTCTCTGTCTCTCTCTCTCTCTCTCTCTCTCTCTCTCTCTCTCTCCATATTGCAGAGGTCATTTCAGGCCTCCTCCTACCTAGCCCAGCTCAGAACATGAACGTATTTCCCGCCATAGTCACTTATCTTTGAGCCACTCTCCTCTTCATCAATTAATCAAACCTTGATTTGGCCCTGGGCTGAAGCCTGTCTTCTGGTTAGCCACCATTCTGATTGGACTGAGGACCTTCTTGGCTCCTCGTAACGACAAATATGCCTTAGTGTCTCTTCTTGCCATGTGCTGCACTGGAAGTGACAGATTGGAATTAATTTATTGGAATTCCAGTAACATTTACATGGAATTATAAATGTGGATTTTTGAAACGTGACTAGGTCCAAAAGGGCTTCCTAGGGCCAGCCAAATAGTTCACTGGATTAAAGCACCTGCAGGCAGGCACACGGGTCAGGGGTTCAATCCCTGGGCCTGCTGTGCTGGTGCCACCCCTGGGGCATGCTGAGATGGGAATTGAGACTGGGTGTGGCGGCACGCACCTATAATCCCAGCTCTTGGGAGGCTGTAAACAGGTGGATCACTGCAAGTCTGATTTAGTAGTGGGACCATGAGTACCCAGTAAATCCCCTTCCCTAAAATACACCAGGTATAAATTACTGAATTATTATGGTGGCCATCTAAGATGACTAAAACACAAAAACAACAGCTTATTTTCCCAATGACTACTTCCTTCTTCCCCACCCCAGTCCTGGATACCTTTCCCATACACACAGGAGAGATCTCAATCAGCTCAATACATGTGACCGAAACTGCCCCTCTAACTCCACCCGTAGCAAAACTCCACAAAAGTCTCAGCTTTCCTTTGTCTCAGGTCAGAGGGTCCCCCTGACATGCACACACTTCCCTCAGATTCTCTCCCTGTCTTCAGAGCCAAGAAAGGCCTCTTTTATCTTTTCTGTCTCTTCACTGCAGCCCTGAAAATCCCAACATTTAGGACATAACATCGTTTGTCTATTTTTATTTTTGTTGCTATATTTTGTACGTCCTTTCCCCAAACTTCTTGTACAGATCAAGATCATGAGCCATGCTTTCTTTTAGTGTCTTCTTCATTCTAAGTCTAACAGTTAAGTCTTTAATCCATTTTGAGTTTGTTTTTGTAACTGGTAACAGATAGGGGTCTAGTTTCATTGCTATGCAGGTAGATACGAGGTTTCTCCCAAGAACCATTGGTCAGAGAGACTGCACTGGTTAGCTTTTTTGTGGCACCAAATGCCCGACCTACACAACTTGAAGAAGGACTTAATTTAGCTTATGACTTTAGAGAACTCAGTCCATGGTCACCTGATGGTAGGGCTGGAGCGTCATGGCACAGTAAAGCTGCTAGGTTTAAGGCAGCCAGGAAGGAGAGGAGGGGAGTGACAGCAGAGCAGAAAGTGCCCAAAACCAGACACCATCCTCAGGGTCCGCTTCCTCTCAGACCCAACAGAAATGTGCTTTACCAACTCCTTGGGCATTTCCCAAGACAATCAGGTAGACGACTGTCTTAGTTACTTTTTCCTTGTTGCTGGGACAAATACCCAACACTCAAATGAAGGAAGGAAAGATTTATTTAGCTCAGAGTTTGTGGAAGTTTCAGTCCATATTGAGCTGGCCCACTGCTGAGTGGAACAGAGCAGAGAGCATCCAGTTCATGGCGGCAGAACAGCAACAAAATGGTGACAGAGGCAGCCAACCAAACAGGGGAGCAGAGCGCCACAACTTTAGAATGTCTCTGTCTCTCTCTATATTACATCAGGCTCTCCGCCTCAGCCTGTCCACCTTAGGCTACACCCATAATCCCAGAAGTACTTAAAACACATAATCTCAAGGATCATGGATCAAGTCTCAAACTCTAGATCAGTAGTAAAACACATAATCCCAGTGACTCATGAGTCAAGTCTCAATCTATAGAAGTCCCCCCCCCCATGAGGCTTTGGGGGGACAGCTAGACATAAACCATAACAGTGACTAAATGTAATTGTCACATACCAACTCCTTGGCAGCACCTAGTCCATAGAGCGTAACACTGGGTTGCAGTGGCCTATCCCATATTTTTCTATGTAAATGAGCACTACAGCATAATAGTAAAACACCTGTGTGTCTCAGTAGCTGAACCTTGTGCAGGAATCTTTCTGTTTCCCCACCTGATATAACTCACAGGAAGGTGTGTGCATGTGGGCAAAGGTGTCAAACCTGGATCTTTTTGTTTGTTTGTTTGTTTGTCTAAGACAGGGTCTCGCTATGCAGTTCAGGCCGGCCTTCAGCTCACTTTTGTAGCCCAGGCTGGTCTCGAACTCACAGCAATCCTCCTGCCTCAGCCTCCTGAGTGCTGGGATTACAGGCGTGCGCCACCACGCCCAGCTTCAAACCTGGATCTTAGCCCACATTTATGTTGTAACTGACAGGGTCTGTGTATCTTTACTGGGGTATCACAGAGGGCGAAACATAACCCCACATCATCCTTCTGCTATATAAACATGTAGTTTCCATAATGAAGTGCAGTTTTGACAATTTTTTTTTCTTTCTGGTAGAAATAGCCCAGTTAAGGGACCGGGGACATAGCTCCATGCAGAAGTGCCTGCCTGGAAAGTGCAATGTCATGCGTTTGAACCCTGGTACCACAAAAAAAAAAAAAAAAAAAAAAAAAAAAAAAAAAAAAAAAAAAAAAAAAAAAAAAAAAAAAAAAAAAAAAAAAAAAAAAAAAAAAAAAAAAAAGACAAAAAGAGAAGAAAAAGAAAAAGAAATAGCCCAGTTCAGTACATTGACAAATGAGAAACCACATTTGTAAGTTTTGGGGAGGCCTAAAGTGAATCATTAGATCATTCATTCATGGATGACGAAGATGACAATGACTTTGACATTGGCCATGTGAGGCAAAGTTCCCTTGACATTGAAGTGGTGCAAGGATTGCTGGAAACAGACACAGGAAATGCAGGCTTCCTTGCTTCAGGTGATTGAGAAAACAGCAATGTGAGTACATTTTGCGTGAGTCAGAATGGCACAAAATGGTCAC
>PVJA010032135.1:0-24362 GCA_004027025.1 Myocastor coypus
TCCCTGCAGATCCTCGGCCCCTCCCTGCCCTCTGTGTTGAGGGCCCAATTCCTGCACCCCCACCCCGCCTGTGTTTGCCTTCATCGAGGCCACCCCTGACCCTGAGACGCTGCTGTGAGCACACACAGCCAGAACCAGGCCTGCATCTGACCCCGCAGCCCACGCTCTGGTCTACTTGTTTTCCTGCCATCAGGATAGACGGATGGATGGACAGACGGCCCGCAGCTGCTCACGTCAAGCCAGACAAAGTCTCCCCTCACCTGGCAGAGCTAATAATCCCCTGGAAGCCTCATAAGGAGGTCCCTTAAAGTTCAGAAGTTTGATTTCTCTTCTGAAAGAGCTAGGGGGAGGTGTGGCAGGAGGAGCCCCACAGACCGGAGCTTCTCAGGATCCGGGGTTCAGGCCCACTTTGTAGACAAGCAGCTGAGGGGTTCAGGTCTTTGCTGTAATAAGTAGGCGGCAGCTGGGACCAGGCAGCCTAGCACTGTGTCCCTGGGCCACACAGCGAGAGAGTACAGAGCCTACCTCCCCCGGACCAATCCAGGAAGAGACTGCGTGCCAGCTGCCGCCTTCCCTACTGAGGACACCAAAGCTGGTGCCACTGACCCTGCCACAGGCTGAGCTGTCTGCAGCCCAACTCAGTGCCTGGACTCAGCGACAAGCAGGAATAAAACGAATTTAACTAATAATAGAGGAGACTGTATACGCAGCCCACCATGTACCCAGCGCTCTTCTCAGGGCTTTAAATACTGAAGTCCGTCCATTTGGTTTTCCTGGGCAGTGACATTCTTATTTTGCAGATGAGGAGATAAGGTACCAAAAGCTCACATGACGTTTAAGCTGTCAGCCAGATTCCTATCCCAATTCCTTTTTATCTTTTCCCCTGCATCTGCCTGTGCCGGACGCTGACCTGGGGTGTGGGGAGGGGGTGACTCTCGAGCCTATGTTCAGGAAAGTGGAGACCCAGGCGTTTCAGGCCAGGGAGCCAAAGCAGTTGGGCCTTCCGGTGCTGTCCTAGGCACGGAGAGATCAGACACAGGCTTTGTTCTGAACCCCAGCCAGGTTTCCAGAGGGGAATCTGGGTGAGGAGCTGGGCCGGGGCCGTGGGTAGAGCCAGCCGAGGCCCCAGGTGGGCACCTGGGCGGCCCCCGTAGGTCCTGCCCGTGTCCAGGGCCCCGGCTCGATGGGCAGTGTTCCTACCTTTTTTCCCTGGATTGCTCCCATGGTAGGAGGAGGGCTTCAGGGCCAGGTGGGCATTCTTCCTGCTGGCTGATCTCAGGAGCCGGCCCCGTCTCCTAGTGGCTTGTTTTCCAGGCACAAAGGTGGCTTTCATCACCACTCCAAGCCCAGACAACTCGGCCAGGCTTAGGGCCACTGCTCCTGACCCAGGGTGGCCTCCAGGCCTTGCCCAGGGCCTCACAGTTCCTTACTCTCCAGAGCACTGCCTCTCTGAGGAAGGGAAAACTGAGGCACTCGGGAACATGGAGGAGGAGCAGGTGGCCCTCTCTTCACACTGTGGATCTGGTGTGGCAAGTGATCCTGGGCTGGCCCGGCAGGCAGGACTTGGCCTTCTCACCTGGCTGGGCACCACTCAGCAGTCGGGGCCAAAGCACGGGGCACCGGGGTGGAGGCCTCTGGGCAGGCTCCTGTGGGCATGCCCTGGGGCGCTTGGGGCCCAGGGCTGGCTGGGAGCAGGCCCTGGTGCCCTCCCCTGCATCCGGCAGGGCAGAAAAGCATGTGCAGGCCAATTCCAGGCGGTGGCCACCTCCTGCCAGTGCCCCCGAATCAGTCACCTTTTTCCTACTGAGTGGCCCTTACCTCCCCTTGATATCAGCCGGCAGAGGTTAAGACAGCAGCTACTCAGAGCCCGGATGGATTGTAGCTTTGTCTGTCACTGCCCTGTAGGGGACAAGACTGGATCTCATTCATGCTCCTCCTCTGGGGTGTGTGTGTGTGTGTGTGTGTGTGTGTGTGTGTGTGTGTGTACACGTGCACGCCAGGCTGGAAGCGGTGAGGCACGAGTGGCTGGTGCATTCAGCCTATCACAGCATGAATTGGCCGTGCTCCTTGTTCATACTTCTACGCTGGACCACAGGGGCCCACAGTCCCTCACCCCCAGGGGCCCCCAGCTTGAAATGAGGAAATTCTTGCTCTGCCCCATGCAGAGCAGCAGGAGACAGCATTCTCCACCAGGAGGCGCTGCTGTCACACTGCAGTACACCGACGGAACTCCTCAGCCTGCAGCCAGGCCGAGGTAACAGCTCCTTCAGCAGGGGTGGGGACCTTGGCACCTTCCCTGGGCCCCAGCACACGGGCCAGGAAAACGCAGACCCGGAGGACATTTCCAGTGGCAGATGGCGGAGGCCGGCGGCTAGAGGAGAATTCCTCCTGGTCCGTAGGGTGGACCGTCAAGCCTGGCTTCCTTTTCTTGCAGACCTCGTGCCCCGCTCCCCGCTCTCCCTGCAGGAAGTTCCAGGACCCTCACACCCCCCTCAGACCTAGGGCCTGGGCTACTCTGGCTGCCCGCGTGCCTGTTGCCTCCTGGCCTTTGCACGCTTCTTTCCTTTCTTATCCTCCGGCTTCCCACAGCTTCCCTAGAGAAGCCTTCTTCGGCCCCGGCCTCCTGGGCCAAGGAGCCTCCCAGTTCCCTTAGCGGCTGAAATGCCGCGATTGCTGTGTTTGGTGTCTGTCTCTGCTCTGCGCAGACTGGGACCTGGTGGGCGTGGTCTAACCGTTTATACCTCCCGAGTAGTGCGTGGCCACAGCGGCTGCTCCCCGGTGTTGAGGGGAGAATGCAAGCTGTGGACGACATAGAGCCGCCTACCCATGCAATTTCACCGGGACTCACCAGACTCATTCTAACAGGAGCCAGCACACGCTCTGTGCTCGTGGGCAGCGACTGCTCCCCGTGTTAATGTGCCTGCTGGGTCCCCTCCAGCTCCGGGGGCCCTGCTAGCTGCTTCCTCTCCCCCACCCCTGGGTCCAACCCCTGCCTCACTGCCCCCCCCCCCAACCTGCAGCAAGAAGGCTGCTTGCAAGATTTCAAGGGGCAGCGACTGAACTGACAGCCCGCCCGAACAGCAGCGTGGCTGAAGATCAAACTCTGTGGGCAGACTTCCCATAATTCCCTGACAGCCCGGCTCTTGGTGGGATGGGTGGGGAGAAGCGGCGTTTTGCACACGTATTAATTTTTTTCCATCGGCTTGGAGTCCTGCTGGAACATGACTTTTGCACAGCCAATGGCCTTTGATCTCTGGGTCCCCCCGCCCCCATTTCTCTCCTGTCCTGGAATGGGGAGGAGGACGGAGTTGGCCCCCGAGATCCTGTGAAGTCTTCAGAGGTGTTGGTGGGAGGAGCCCTGTCGGGGTGGAGGGCGGGAGGGGAGAGAGCGCGATGTGTCCCTCCCCTGGGATTGAACTAGTGCACGGACCCAAAGTGTTTGGGGGCACAGCCACTCTCCTGGCAGTGAGGTGTCCGGCTGCCACTCTTCAGTCAGTAGCAAGTCCTCTGTCCTCTGAGACAACCAGGTCTGTGAGCTCAACAGCTGTCCCCGCAGCTCCACGGCTCACTTTGTCGCGTGGGCTGCCACCTGCTGGTGAGTATCGGAATTACAGGCCCGGATGCATGCTCCCTGGAGTCTCCTCCGTGCTGTTGCTGTTTCGGTGGCGCTGGGGACACCCAGATAGGGGCCTCGAATCCCTATGCCAGGATTGGCTTGTAGAATTCCTGCGGGAAATCGGTCCCCTGTCTTTCCCGTTTTACCTCTCAACTCTTCCTGCGATGTTCTCCACACCTCTTTTACCAGTCCGCTAGTTATGGCTCCTCCACCCCACGCTGGACGCCTAGATCCAGCAGCAGCTCCCCAGGGGCTTTTCTGCTTCCATTCGTGTCTCCACCCACAGCTGGGAGTTCCTACAAATCGCAGATTTGGTGGCCCCAGCACAGCAGGTCCTGGAGGACTCACCCCGGCTGCAGCCCCCCCCCCCCCCAAGACCTCTGAGTGTCCCAGCCTCACTCCTGCGCCCCGGGCCCGCCGGCACACCCTTCCCTCTCTTCTGCCTGGCCACCTCCTTCCAAGCCTGCGGGCTGCTGTGGGTGCCGCTTCCTTCTGGACTCCTTCCCCCGCTCCCCCCAAGGCTGGGGCAGCATCCTGGGGTCTGTCAGCCACGGCTGCCTTTGCTCATTGAGGGAACTGCCTGTCCTCAGCCGCGGACCCAGCCCTCCAGCCTGTCCTGCCCCGCCCCCCACACCCACGCGGTGGCCTGCTGGGTGACCGCAACTCCCTGGAAACTCTGCTGAGTCTCACGGGATTGGCCGTGTTCCTGCCTGCCGCTTACCCCATGCAGCTGGCTCACGAGCAGCGTCTCCTTGGTGGCCTGCGGGGACCGTGATGGCCTTGTGGGTGGTTTCCTTAGAGCCCTGTACCTCACGAGGTCGTGGGAGGGAGAGGGTGGCCTGACTGGAGTCCCAACACGGGAGGAACGTGACTGTATCTACTTCCTCCACGTGGGGACAATCAGGACAGCGGGCTGGTGGTGTCACTCAGTCCCTTTAACGACAGCAGCTCCTGCAAAGTCCTGCCCCACCGGCTGGGCCCGAAGAGCCCTCAGACGCTAGCTGTGGGGTGAGGATTTGCATGCAGGTGAGCGTGAAGAACCAGCCCCCGGGTCACCAGTAAAGAAGCGGCACAGGGAGGGGCCTCAGTCACTTTCCTGTCGCTGAGACAAACTACCCAACATCCACGGTTGAAGGGGAAAAGGTTTACTTCAACCTGCACTGGGGCGCGGGTTCAGTCCGTAGCCCTTGGCTCCACGGTGGGTGTCCCTGGCGGAGAGGAAGAGCCATGGCAAAGGCGGGCAGCCAGGAGGCAGCGGCAGCAAGCAGAAGCGACACGCCAGCCCTCGTTCTGTCCCTTCGGTTTTACCCAGGGTGCCCCCATCGTGGGTAGGGTGGTGCTCACACAGGGGTGGGGCACCCTTAATCCCAACTCATGAGTGGCCTGATTTAGGAATCAGGCACCCTTGATCCCAGCGTCACATACTCTGATCCAGCCGCCTCGGAAAAAGGCCCCTACCACGCTGGATGCTCTGGGGACACCCGGCTCAAGCTGTCCACAAGGGGAGGTAGCTGGGCCCAGGGACATTTTCCGGATGTCCCGGCTTCTTCAGCCAGAGCAGACGCCAGCGGCAGGGCCTCTGAGTCTGAGCTTCACCTGGCCTTGTCTCTGGGCTTTCACGTTCCCAAATCAGGGGAGTCTTGAGAAGAGTGCCCCCCCCCCCGCCCCCGCAATGGGGATAGAACTCAGCCCCTTATCCTCTGCCTTTGTGAGCCAGAGTCCCCGAGGGCAGGCTCTGTCCTCTCAGCTCCCTGTCTCCAGGACAGCCTGTCCCCAGTTCTCCGCCCAAGCCTGTGACACGGACGTCCTGTCCCCTCCGACATGCAGGAACAGAGCCAGCTCACAGTACAGGCTGCTGCCTCGCCTTGGCTGGCCTTTTACATTTTGTAAGTACTCTTGTTTGTTTTTAAAAAAAAAAAAAAAAAAAAAAGTGATGCCTAAGAGAGCCACCAAAATATTTTTCACACTGAGGACAGCAATGCGTAGCACTAAAATTATGCTTGGAATACCTGTCATTCTTACCTTTTAGATTTGTGCTGCTTCTAATGTAACTTCAGTTACTGCTATACTCTCTCTCTCTCTCAAATAAATGATTGGTTTACAAGATTAAAAAAAGATTTGATAATAAAAATATGTGATGCAACAACTATTGTTAATTGGCTATTCTTATTTTGGAAATATGTACCATATGTGTTGTTTTACATTAAAAAAAATTAAAAAATAAAAGTCATTATCAATAGAGAAAAAGTGTTTTCAAAGGCGTTTATGGTCACAATGGAAGTTTCCTGCTACTTTCTTTCTGAGAGCAGGTTTCTGGCCCAGTGTTTGCTCAAGAATTAACTAACACCGATATGGGTTCTGGTAGCTCCTGAAGGCCGCTCCCTCCCTGCCAGGTTGTTCCACGGAGCTCCAGGAGGCTGGGGACTTGGGGGAGGGACAAGGGTCTTTCCCTGGATTCCTCAGCCTTGCATGTCCCAAACTAGGTTCTGGCCACGGACCTGGGTCTCACTGTGGTGCAGCGCGTGTCCCAGTCCTGTCAGAGGCCTCCACTTCCTCTCTCCCTCACTCCTAGGGCACCCTGGCACCCTGGAAGTTCCACCTACCCTCAGGGCTTAGGAGTGAGCCAAGTTGAGAGGCTGAGGACTAACCTTTCCACTCCAGGACTGTTTGGGGACCCCAGAGTGCTGGCTCCCTGGGCCTCCCTTCAGTGGGCTCCAGTGACATCTCTGGCTGGGGCCTACTGGGCGTTCATAACACCACGGCCTCACTAGGTGACCAGAGGAGCTGGCGCACGAGCTCGCCTGCCCCTTCTCCCTGGAGCGGCTGTGTGGATGGATTCCTAGAGGCTGCTGGGAGACTCCGATGGCTCCCCAGCACCCAAGTTCTGCCATCTGACCTTCCCAGGAGCCCCCAGTGGGCCCAGCAGCCCCCTAGCCAGGTGCCTGCTCTTTCCTGCCTCAGCTTTGCCCTCCTCCTCACCTGCTTTCTTGCAGGCGGTAGGCCGTGAAAATAGTCTGAGTCCCATCATCCTCTGGTTCTCTCCGACCCGGCCCAGCTTACCCAAAACCTAGGCACCAAGGACTCTTTCTTATGCCTCAGTGAGTACCTGACACAGAGCTCCACCCCGGCAGCCTCCGGAGCCGTCAGTCACCCCCTGTCCCAGCTTGCGGCCCTGTCAGCTGTGCCTGGACCGGTTCAGTTCAGGGAGAGGGCAGGCAACCCCGAGGCAGGGAAGTGGGCCCTAAATCAGCAAAAATAAATTTAATGTTGCTCCAGGGTGAGCAGCTGGTCCTTCTGGGAGACAGACTGTTGGCACCTCTGTCCTCTCTGCTGACTGCTGGGTCCAGAAGGACCGGGAGAGTTTCGTTCCCTTGGAGGGGAAGCCAGTCATAGCACGCAGGGGTGGCCCGCGCTGTCCGGGTGTCCCTTCTGCCCTGGAGGCCAGCCTGTCCCTGGGCTCCAGCTCCAACTCAGGCAAGAGTCTCTTCAGGGCCCTGGGCCAGGAGGAGCCACGGCTGCTTAAAATACCTTCTGGGGCACGCAGCCCTCCAGCTCCAGCAGCTCTGGCCAGCCCTCGTACTTGTTTGTGTCTGGATTGTTCTTTAAGTACTGTGGGGGGAGAGAGAAAGAGAGAGAGAGAGAGAGAGAGAGAGAGAGAGAGAGAGAGAGAGAGAGAGAGAGAGGTGGGAGGCTGTCAAAGTCTCGAATTCCTCGATGGTCACCTCGCCAGCCCCGTTTCGGAGGGAGACAGAGCCTCGGAGAGGGACTGCAACTTGACTAAGGTCTCAGAAATTAGCTCCCGCTGCTGTCCTGTGGCTCCCGAGGACAGTGCTCACAAGCTCCGTCCCTCCTCCAAGTCCTCATGAGCCTGCCTAGGACAGACAACCAAATAGCAGGAGTGACAGCATCAGCGAGCCCAGCCTTGTGGCACAAAGCGCTTGTAATCCAGGTGCTCTGGGAGGCTGAGGCAGGAGGATTACAAGTCTGAGCCCAGCTCGGGCAATTTGGTGATTGTTGAAGGCCCTGTTTCAAAATAATAAACAAAGGAAGGGCTTCCTGTGAAGGCCTTGGGCTCAGTCTTCAATACTGAAAAACAAATCAGTAGAGGAAGGAGCTAGCAGTTCTTGGGCCCTTGGGGCATGGGGGTCTCTGGCGCCTTTCATATTGATCTGCACGGCAGCCCAGGAAGGGCTTTCTGTCAGCACCCATTGTACAGATGGGCAAATGGAGGCACAGAGAGTTTAAAGTCCCTCCCACGGTCACCCTATATGCAGCAGAGCCACTGTGGAATAGTAATGAGCAGGACCAGCACATATATAAAGGAAACAAAATGAGTGAAGGTCCTATTTAAAATTCTCAGGCTTAGTTTATGGAAGAAGAAAAAAAAGTATAAGTGGTAAAATCTACTACTGAAATAACTGAAATAATTAGGGGGAAAAAAAAGGAAATTCTTGACACTGCCCGTCTGGCACGCACCTTCCTCCCCTGCGTGGACATAAGGACAGGCTGGCCCCTGTGGCCTGCGGCCAGTGGGCGCTAGGTGGCTGGTGGAAGGCAGGAGGGAGACTCTTCCTCCCATTCGGGACACCCCCCTCAGGGCCCTCACACTAAGCCTCGTTCTCAGCCCCCTTATTATTTTGTCTGGATGCCAACCTGAGATTCCCCTGCCTTGGCCTCCCGGAGTTTTGTCAGTAAAGGCGCCACTATGCCCGGTTCTCTGGCCAATTTAGGGTCTGGACTTCATGGCTCAGCGAGCCCAGCTGCTGACTCTTCCTAGGTCCTTCCCCCGTGCCCTTGGCCCTTCTGGGCCCCACCCAGCACCCTGCTCTTGTTTTTCTCCTCCGGGAGGGCCTCAGCACTGCCCTTTGTGTCT
This sequence comes from Myocastor coypus, assembly GCA_004027025.1. Lineage (NCBI taxonomy): Eukaryota > Metazoa > Chordata > Mammalia > Rodentia > Myocastoridae > Myocastor > Myocastor coypus. The sequence continues at coordinate 8,490 of PVJA010032135.1, forward strand.
ACTCTGGTTGTCCTGACTGGAATAGGCCCATTGAGAAACACAAACCAGAGCTCACTTTCCAGACAGAAAAAAGCCCTTCGGCCTATGGGGTCTGCTGGGTCTTCTGCCCGCTCTCTGCCTCCCGCCCCTCCGCTCTCCCCACATTTTCTCTGTGTCAAGCTGGCCAGGGCCTGCTCCAAGCAGGAGCAAGGGGTCATGGGGACCCAGTCCTGCAGGAGGGAGGATGCTCCGGCCTCACCAAGAGGCTCCCGGACCCGCGTGAGCTGCCGAGAAGGCCCTGACACCCCTGGCTTCTCCCAGGAAGTGAGGGGACGCCACCCGAAGCTGGGGACCTCGGGGGCTCCTTCGCAGCCGCCTGGCCCTCCCGCTGTCCCTTCTTGGTGCAAGTTTGCTGTCTCTGGAGTTTGAAGGGAGCTTGGGGCTCCCCTGGTCTAAACTCCTCCCTGTGGGGGACAGGAATACTGAGGCTTGAGGCTTGGGGCTCCCGAGGTCACAGCGGGATGAGAGCCACGTGCGCCACCTGAGGCAGGCTCATCTCCCCGCTGCCTCCCCTCTCCCCGCCGCCTCCTTGTCCTCTGCCCCGTCCATCTTCTCAGCTCGGGACTCACCTGTGTTCTTTTGCCTCCCGAAATGAATGGCCCAGCAGCCTCCTGTGCGCACTGCCAGTGGGATGCCCGGGACTCGGGTGGCCATGAGGGACACCGCGCTGGTGTCCGTGGGAGACTTCCCCCACCAGAAAGCGCAGCCGGGCGAGTGCTCTCCTGCCTGTCCACGTTTCCTGGCACCCTGCCACCCCTCCATCCACGGGCACCCACCTGCTCAAAAGGGCTCTTACTCCGCAGGTCTTTGGCCCCCAGAAAGACCCAGCTGTCCCGGAAGCCCAGCTGCTTGGCGTAGGAGCTGCCCAGGTTGGAGAAGAGCTTCCTAATCTCATCATTCATTCTGTGGAGGACACAGCCAGCCCGGGAAAGGGGACACTGAAGGACACCCCACCCTGTGAGCAGCACCTGGGCCAGACGGCGGGGGCCTCCTGGGCTCAGGGCTGCGGTGGCACAAGACAGCCCTCCCGCCTTCACAGTGCCTCACAGAGGAGTAACTAAGCCATAGTCTCACGTCTTCCTTCAGCGCCATCCTCACAGGTCACTGTGGGATCACCACTCTGTACTTACAGACTGAGATGTCCCTGATGCCACCAAGTGGCCTCATGCTATGGGGCAGGTCTAATCTCCGCCCTGGAGCCACCTCACCTCATAGCTTCCATCCCCCAAGGCTGGGGCCACCCTTCTAGGACATTCCTTGAGCCCTGGCCTGCTTATTTCCCTTGGTTAAGTAGTCATCCAAGGAGGCCTGTGGAGGCCCCTGCGTCACCACGTGGGCCCGAGGGTGGAGGCTGCCACTCACTTGGTGCCTGGGTCGTCGTAGGAGGCCACCAGCACCAGGGTGCCCTCTGGGATTTCCGAAAGGAATGTGAGCAGGAGGTTGGGATCTGCGGAAGGGAGGACAGCAAACGGCAGGGCCTTGGGGGGTGCGACCCTTCCCTCGACTGCCTCCCAGGGCAGGAGCAGCACGGGGCGGGGTCCCGAAGCCCACGGTGCGTGGAGTGAGGAGCCCTCATGCCCGAGGTGGGGGCAAGCAGACATGGTGTCTGGAGGCCCCCCTGTAGCACGATGTGGCGGCCCTTGCCTGTGACCCTAGTACCAGGGAGGCTGAGGCAGGAGGATCACTATGAGTTCTAGGCTGGGCTGGGCTGGGCTACACAGTGAGTTCAGGGCCAGTCATGCCTAGGCAGTGAGACTCTGCCCAGTCACAGGCAATAGCCACAGCACAACAATAGCCACAACCACAGCAGCCCTTCCAGGTCCGCTCTGGGGAGACTGAGAGTTCGGGCCCAGGCGCACCCTTGCTTGTCAATGCCCAGGTGATCCGAGTGTTTCTTTTCATTCCTCACAGAACAAGAGATACTGGCTTTCTGCTTAGGGAAACCATACAGCTTCCTAAGGTATATTTATTCAGGTTAAAAAAAAAAAAGGAGTTGCTTTCCAGAAAGGTGCTAGCAGTGCAGGGGTACTGTGCAAGAGGCGTGGCCTGAGAAAGCTCCCCCAAAGTGGCTACATGTGGAGGGAGCGGCCTCTTCATTAAAGCAGGGACAACCTCTGTCAAAGGCGGGTGAGGCGTCACTTGTTTGCGGCTTAAGTGGGACGCTGCCATTGGGAGCTTCAGTGGAATTCTACGTTGTTAGCACGCCTGGCTCCATAAGTGCTGGGGCCCAATGCAAAAGGCAAATGCGGGACCTTTCATTAGAAAATGATTCAATACTTTGAGAGCAGAGCACCCAAGCAGCAGGCAAGCTGCTGAGAGGAACGTGGAGGAGAGGGACACTGGCCCAGGCCAGGCCCCATCCCGCCTGTGCTAAAATGACTTTCTAAGGGGCAGCCACGTGCCCAGAGAGGCTGCAGACCCTGTCTTGCAGGGTCAGAAGTGCAGACCTCGGCAGAAAGATACAGCAGACAGGAGCTCTGAGAGGTCCTTCCTGGATTCCCAGCCACCCTGTCCTGACCTTGGCGACCCTAGATACCGCTGCGACCTGGGTGCACTCTTACCCTAGCGCAGCTCCAGTGGGCAGAGTTGGGGAGACAGCCGGCACTAGGGTACCCAGGCTTGAGGGTCCGCCTCAGCCCCCAGGGCTCACACATACCCTGGTGCCTCTGCACTATGACTGAGGTGTTCCCAGGACACTGGCTCCGGTGACAGGGGGCGCTCTCTGCTCGCTCCCCTCTGTGGACATCAACGCTGCACTTGAATCCAAGCCTGGGAGGCCCCAGTGCGCACCGCCCAAGGCGTTCCAATGGCAGCAGGTAGCCTGGGCCCAATCCAGCTGCACGCAGGTCCCACCGCGGGGCAGTCACCCTCCCAATGACAACACGCGGATGTGGCACCTACCTCCCGAGTACATGTCGAAGGAGCTCATCCTCCCCACCTGTCCCGTGGTTCCTAGGGTCAGAGAGCGACAGTTACTTCCTGCGAAGCCAAGCCTCCGCTTGTCTTTTGCTGCGCACAGCTGTGCCACAGCCTAAGGTCTAACCGTAGAATAGGCGGAGAGCGGACTTAGGTCTTGTAAAGAGCAGGCAGGACCGGAGAAGCTGCCTAGTAACTGCTGGGTTGGTTAGAGAGGAGCAAGAACACTGTGGCCGACGGTCCCAGAAGGAAAAGCGATCTGACCAAGCTGGCCTCCTCCTGCAGATGGCTCACGGGCAACGCAGCCCCTTTGACCTCCAGTGTTGCATACATATAGTGGGTTGCAGGACAGACAGTGAACGTAAGAACAGATTCTGGGGCCGGCGAGATAGCTCAATGACCTACAGTGCCTGCGTGGGCAAGTTTAGGCAAGTGTAGGGACTGCAGTTCAACTTCTGGCACCACGTGCCATGCTAGCCCTGCCACCAAGGCTGGCCGAGTCAGCCACAACCCGCCCCTCCCCCCAAATCCAAATTAATTTCCCCGGAGTGCGCTCATGTGCTTTGCATTAGCAGAGGGCAGCCTGCAGTTTTGGAGGAAAGATGCAGTTCTCGCCTTTATCCACCAGGTGGCAGTGTTGCAGAGCAGATGGCGTGCTGGTCCTCGGAGAGTTTCGCGGTGGTCTGGGTTTTTGGGGTGAAGGGAGGACCCTGTGGCCTGGCCTCCGGCCACACTTCCCCTCTGCCTTGTGTTCTCAGGTGTAGAGAGGGCCTCGCTTGCGTCCACAGAGGTCAGGGTGACGCAAGTGGTAAAGGGTCACCCCAGCAGGGACCGTGGCCACGGAGGGCGTGATGGGGCAGGCGGCCCCAGAAGGATCTGGGCTTACCAGAGGAAGAGGAAGCCCACGAGCGGGCCTTTCCTCCCCGCCCCTCACAAAGCCAAAGAGGCATCAAGCAACCAGCGGTAACAGCAGGCCGTGGCCTTTCCCACGTCTGCTTTGTGTTAGCGCTGAGCCGAGCTCAGTAGCTCCATGACGGGGCTCCGTATCCCCGTCAGTGGCCCTGTAGGCCACAAGCAGCAGGTCAGAAGGCCTGAGCAATTGGCTCAAGGCCACACAGCCGATGTTGCCCTCGGGATGTAAACCCAGGTCTGGCTGACCCAGAGCTTGGTCACTCTGCTGAACTACATCTCCAGGCCTTTCCGTGGCCCCTCCTGGGTGAAAGCCTACCCTGGCAGTTTGCGTGGCCTCTGGCTCTCCTCTGCAGGATGAGCCCTCACAGCCAGCCAGTGCTAGGAGCCATGCTTCTTTATCTTGTAGTAGGAAGGGCTCCTCTGAGAAACCCGCCCCATTAGCATTCCAGAAAAGTCCACAGACCTGACCACAAAGCAGCCTCTGTTCATGGCCCACTGGAGAGGCAGAGTGTGATCTCCAGGGGCCTCCCACGGCCTCACTATCCCTGGCTCCTACCGCAAGCTGAAACAAGTCTCTGGGAGTCCCCTGTACCCTGTACCCTGCTCTCAGTGGGGTATGAAGCTCAGGCCCTGGGTCCCTTGGTCCCGCTCTCACCCTCTGCCATCTCCTTCCATGTGTCAGCCAGAAAGGGCCCATGTCACCTGCTTCCTGCAGTGCGGCCCCTCCAGGGAGGACACACCCTGCCTTTTCCCAGCTACCTTGTCCTCAAGGGCCCAGCTGCCTACCCGGTCCCTTCTGGAAGCCCTTCCTGGCCTGGTGGTGCCACCCATAGGGCTGTCCTTCCGATTGGCAGCTGTCCTGGTGCCCAGTAGGGCCTGGCCCACAGAAGCTGCTGTTGTTCTCTTAGTGAATGAATCCCTGTGGAGAGGAGGCTGAGCCCAAGGCTGTGTGTGTGTGTGTGTGTGTGTGTGTGTGTGTGTGTGTGTGTGTGCATGTGCTGAAGCTGGGGTGCCTAGGAGCAGGGAGACCCCAGATGAGGATGGTGGCCGGTGGGCCTGACCAGCCCCATCAGTGGACCAGGGCTTAGGGGCCATCTATGCCCAGGCCAGCCCCCTCCCACCGGGCAGTTGCTGAGCCCACACGGCTCTGCTGTCCCTGACCATCCCCACGTTACTCACCGTTCACCAGGGCGACATTCAGGCCTCTGCCCACGTTGTTCTTCACAGGACTCATGAGGCTGGGGGTGGAGAAGGCGCGAGATGGAGCGCAGTCCCGAGGGGGGGCAGCCTCGCGGTTGTGGCCATGGGGACCCAGGGGCCACGCATGCTGACTGGGGCCAGCCCTGTGCCTCTGGACCCCAGTGGCACTGGGGTCCCTGGGGTGTGACTCGTAGCCCATTTGGATCAGGATGGTCTGACAGGAGCAGGGTCCCTGCCTGGTCCACACCCAGCAGCTACAAGGACCCTGCCAGTGCTTTTTGGTCCTGGGGTGGCTGGGTCCCCTTGCAGGGCACAGCTGGCTCCCTCCTGCCTGCCTCCTGGTGGTCTGCGGCAACTGTGCTTCTGCACTCTCGATCCTGGGCCCAGGCACTCCCTCGCAGCCTGGGTGAGCCCAGCCTCGGGTGCTGCAGGCCACAGAGCACACTCAGCTCTGTGACCCAGGGCAACGAGGGAGACCCAGCGCTGGCACTTTTGCGGTAATTCCGAGGACCACTCTTCTCCCAGGGGCTGTTACGTTCAGCCAGCGGGCGGCTCCCTCCTTCCACCACTCAGAGTTGTCTATTATTAGTAAAGGAAGCTGAAGCTGACAGAGGATAGCAGAGCCGAGGGCTGGCAGGAGGGAGTCCGGGTGATACACCCTGGATCCCTGGATCCAGCTGGGAGGAAGCCCACACTCTCTCAATTTTAGATGTGGAATGTAACAAACTCCTTGCTTTGGCCAAGCAGATGGTGTTAGGTTCAGGGTCCAGATTTAAATACCGGCCTGCCTGCTTTCGTAGGATGAGCTTGTCCTTTACCGCCTGGGTTGGATGAGGAGTGTGCGGCTTCCTCTGTGTCTAGGTGGCAGCCCTGGTGCCTGCTGCCTCTCACTTTGATGCCCGGGTATCGATCCTGAATCCCCTAGGAAGCTCCTTCTGTAGGGAGTGCGACTCTCAGGAGGACCTGGGTTCGAGTCCTGTCTTTAGCTTTGGCTGGGCACGTCACCCTGTCTGAACCTCACTTTCCTCTGTGGTAAACAGGGACGGTGACAACCACGTCCTGGGGTGCTCAGGGGCAAGAGGATGCTCAGAGACTCAGCTCAGAAAGCCTTAGCAAGGCGGGGCAGCCCAGATGCTATTAGGGTTTGCTGGGATTTGGAGTTTGAGTGCTTGGAGTTAGAGGGGGCTTAGGGAAGTTGCAGTTGCTTCGGAGGCTGGTGGTTCCCTGGAGCATGGGTTGTGTGATGGATGGATGAATGAATGAATTACATGAATGAATGAGAGAAAGGAGGCCCGGATGCCTTCGGGTACTTACATTTGGTTTTCAAAGCACATGGAGGGGCCCACGACGTTGGCAGCTCCACTGCAGATTTTAAAGGCAAAGAAGTTGTCCGGGCAGGGCTTGCTGAGGCCACACTTGGACTTGGGGACCTCTGTGGAGTCAGAGGAGCCATGGGAAGGGCTTCCAAGGAGCGGAGGGGTGGCTCGTGCTTCCCTGACCCCCAGAAGCTCAGGCCCTGGCCATTTGCCCTGCCGGACCCATCCCTCTGAGGCCTCCTGTGCCAGCCCTGCTGCACCCCAATAAAAAGCGTGGGGAGCCCCAGTGTAGCTGGTGCCTGCCGAGTCACTGTGTGGAAGGGACCCTCTTGAGCACCTCTCCTGGGGCCCCAGGAGCCTGCTGAGCGCCACAGACCTCTGCTGACGCCCACCCAGGCCCTGGTCTGGTCTGGGGTGTGTGTGTGTGCGTGTGTGTGTGTGTGTGCGTGTGTGTGCTTCCCCATCTGAAGAACGAGGGTGTGCCTGTCGTGGTTTTCGTCCTCACTGGTGCACGAGTGCCTGCTAAGTGCCAGGCCTTGGGCTGCCACAGGGAGTGGGCCGTGCTTGTAAGGCACCAGGCAGCCCCGCGGCTCTTCTGGTGACTGTGACTGATGGCCTTGCAGGGTGAACCCAGGAGGCCTGAGGTGGCACAGGCCGGGAGCCGAAGCCACAGGTGCTGCCAGGCTCTTGGCGAGCTGCGATGCCGGGGCGCCACCACTCTGGCAGGTTGTGCTTCACCCCGTGCGTGCTTTGAGCACTGCCCCATAGGGTGGAGGTGGCGGTGCAGGGCGGAACAGGACAGCAGCTGCAGGGGTGCAGGGGTGCGGTCCTGTAATCCACGGGTGATGCCCACCCTACCCTCAGCTCCCTTCCTTGGTCTCTGGCATCCTTATTGGGAACTGACCGGGAATGATGATCCCCAGGACAGACAGGACAGGGACCGAGAGGGTGGCACCTGGCGCCTCGCTCCCCTGGGACCCAGCCCTGCCTGGGGTGTCAGCTGAGGGGCTGCGCCGAGCAGAAGCCTTGGCTGGGGCCTGGTTGCCCCATCCTGCATCCACCTGTGCTCTCTGGAGGCCTGGACACCCTCACCTGGGCAGGGAGGGGTGAGTGTCAGGCCCTGGGGACCAGGGCTACCATTTGCCTAGGCCCTGATCCTCTGCAGTGAGTCTCTAAGCCGCACACCAGCAGCCTGGCTTAGGCTGCCTTTTCCAGAATTGATTTCATGACCATCCTGTCTTCCCAGTCGGGCTGCTGAGGAGTGGCCCCCGCCTGGGGGGGGGGTGTCTCAGGATTTACTCTCTGGATTCCGACTGGGTGGCTTCCCTGCTCCAAGCCCTTGTCTCAACCCCTCAGGTGGCCCTAGGCCAGCTCCACAGAGCTGAAGCTGGTGCGCTATCAGAATGCAGAGCAGGGGTGGGGCAGAACCCTTAGGGCACTCCTCACCACTATGCTAGCACCTATCTTCTACTTTTTTTTTTTTTCTTTTTTGCCAAGTATGAAATCAGGGAGTCGGTTAGGTCAGGTGGCAAGTAGGTTTCCTCTTAAATATCAGCTTGGACCTACTGTTAGGGACCTACTGATACACCTGGAAAGGCGGCCTTCAGGCCTGATAGGGAAGAGTGCTGGGATTGATTGGTGATGTCTGCCACAGGAGCAGGCAAGATAGGAGGTTGTGTGTGTGTGTGTGTGTGTGTGTGTGTGTGTGTGTTTAGGCTGCTTTGACCTTCTGTGTCTGCTTTAGAACCCAAGTGCAGATGCTCCAGGAGATGGGGGTGAAGGATACAGGGCAAATAGATTTCATTCACTCTAGTTGTCTGCTCTGGAGCTGCAGCCCTCATCAGAGTCACCCCAATAGCAGAGTGGGGAGAGAGAGGGCTGGCAGTGTGGCCTTGTGCAAAGGGATGTTGAGCCGCTTGTCTCTGGGAAGATAGGTGGGGAGCCTGGGCCCTGAGAGGCGTGAACGCAGCGTGTGGCCTGGAGTGAGTACTGTCACAGTTATCGCACATGGCCGTCACTTCCTGTTATGGTTGATGTCTAGTTGTCCCCTGAAAGCCTCATGCAATCATGGGGCAGGGACTTTCAGAGTTTGAGACTTGATTCATGACCCCTGGGGTTATGGGTTTAAGTACTTCTGGCATTATGGGTGTAGCCTAAGGTGGATAGGCTGAGGCAGAGAACCTGAATGTAATATAAAGAGAGACAGAGAGACAGACTAGTGCTGTTGCTGTCTGCTTCTCTGGTTGGTCAGTTGCCTCTGTCACCATACTGTTGCTGTTCTGCTGCCATGAGCTGCTGCTCTATGCCCTGGGCCACTCAGCCTTGGATCCAGCCGAGTATGGACTGAAACCTCCAGTAACTGCGAGCTAAATAAACCTTTCCTTCCTTCATTTTGAGTATTTGTCCCAGCGACAAATAAAAAGTAACTAAGACACTTCCGTCCTCCTTCTTTTCCCCGGGAGCTGAGGAAGCCCTTTCCCAAGCCCATACTCGCTCCCCCCCCCACGACTGCATCCGTACTGCCCACGCCGCTGACTCTACCGAGCCCTGCACCAGAGCCCCAGGGTCCCTTTGCCTAGGGTGGTCCTTCCTCTCCGGCCCAGCTGATGGGCTCTGTGCTGCTGCAGTCCCTCTGGCCTCTCACACTGGAACCCAGGCATTCGCCTCTGCTAGTGGCACACCCGGCATTTCCACCCCTATGGTCAGTGTCCCTCAATTTGTCCCAGGTCCCTGTGGCATCTGACGCTTCCCTGAAGCTGAGCCGAGCCTGGGGTCCTTACAACAGCGATACCCAGGGGCTCCCAGCGAGGCCGGGTGCAGAGGGGGAGGCAGGGGTGTCGTTGGGTCTGGACCCAGAAAGGGAAACCCAGAGCCCTGTCCCTGCCACTGTGAACGGCTGGGTGACCACCCCTGCCATTGCAGGTCGCACCAGATTTCACTGGGGCCCACAGCACCGGGACCCCCGGCCCTAGAAGAGTCAGGGGTTGTAGGTACTCACGGGTCGCCTTGGGAGCTGCGCCTGGGGAGAGAAGGTGGAATCGTGTTAGAGGGAGGCCTGTGGTCCCCTGCGCGTGAGGAGGTGGGGCCGGGGCCGGGCAGCGGGAGGGAGGCACTCGAGGGTGGCCCCTGGCCCTGAGCGGGCAGAGCCACCTCCTCCTCAGGGAGTCTTCTTAGCTCACTGCTGCTGTGGCCCCTTCTCACAGGCGCAATGCCTGCACAGCCATGCACACAGCATATGCACACGCAGAGACACACATGAACACACATGTACAGACACATGCACTGTGTGCATGCGGAGCATGTGTGCACGCACTCTCACATGCACTACAGACACACACACATGCAGACCTACACTCTACTCATGTTAAAAAGAAGTGGTGGCTGGGTGTGGTGGTGCACACCTGGAATCCCAGCACTCTGGGAGGCTGAGGCAGGAGGGTCACAAGGTCAAGGCCAAACTGGGAAACTTGCTGAGATTGTCTCAAAATAATTAATAATAATAATAATAATAATAATAATAATAATATAAAGGGCTGAGGATGTAGCTCAGTGCTCCTTGGGTTCAGTCTTTAGTGTTGAGGGGAAAGAGAGGGAAAGGGGAAAGAAGAGGAAGAAGAGGATGAGGAAGGGGAGGATGAGGAAGGGGAGGAGGCGGAGGAGGAAGAGGAGGAGCAAGAGGAGGAGCAGGAGGTGGAGGAAGGCGCCAGCAGTAGCGCCTGCTCCGCTCCACAGCCCCTGGAGTTCGCTCCTAATGCACACCGTGCTGGGCTCCACGCCCGGGCCTCAGAGCCCTTGGCTGTGGGTGGGGCCCCATCACGGGCGCCCTTTCAGGCCCGAGAAGCCCTTGTGCCATTGGTCCGTAAGGCGCGGGGAAGGACAGCGCTGCTGCTGTTGGCTTAGCCTGCGCTGAGGTCTCTCTCCTGACTTCCTGCAATGGCAGCTGTCCACAGCGGCTTCAGGAACCTTGGCCCCTCCAGATACCTTGTCTTATGTGGCGTCCTGGTTGTTCCCAAGCCTCAGTCAGTCCTCACATCTGATGGGTGAGGCGGTCTGGAGGAGAGGGTCCCCAGGGGATGCAGAAATGCCGGCAGAGGTGCTCTCTGTTTGCTGTGTTCCGTGGACACATACACTTTCTACCTGGACTTCAAGGGGCGGCCCATCCTCATGTGTCCCCTGTCCCTGTCACCAAGACCCAGAACAGCAAGGGACCCAGGCTGGGCCTACTGTCCTGTTCTGCTTCTCTGGGCTGGGAGGAGGTTGGGGGACCCTGTGCCAGGGTGGCCCATAGAAGTGGCGTCTCGCCTGTGACATAGCACCAGCAGAGCCCGAGGACCTAGGGACGGGCTCTGGAGGCTTCTGGGAGCTGCTGTGTTGGGCCACACGCAAAGCCAGACCCTATGCATCTCCCAGTAGTATGACCCAAGACATGCTCTTTCGCTGAAAACAGTTCAAGTGAAGTTTATCACTTCTGTCTGAAAAACTGCTCCTATCTTGCCAGGTAAGCTGGGCATCCATTTCCTGATTTCCATGCCATGGAACTTTGTTTTTTGTTTTTTGTTTTTTTTGAGACAGGGTCTCGCTATGCAGCTCAGGCTGGCCTTGAGCTCACTTTTGTAGCCCAGGCTGGTCTTGAACTCACACTGATCCTCCTGCCTCAGCCTCCCGAGTGCTGGGATTACAGGCGTGCGCCACCACGCCCGGCTAACTTTCTGCTTTTGAACTCCCCTCAGACAAAGTTCTTCCCTGGGGACACTTAGCACTTGTTTTTCCCATAGAGTTCAAGTTATTAAATACATAAAATAAAATAAATTGGATTACACAGGAAACCAATTATCTATCACTATAACAACAACGAAAGGAAATTGGTGCAGTAGTAATCCCTGTGCCTCGGTATGAGTGCCCTAAATAGTCAAATGGGGAGGGGCGAGCCCACAGGGTGGGTAACCCTGAGGTACACAGCAGCCATCCTTTTGGGACGGCCCCCTCACGGCTCTCACTGCCCAGCTTCCCCCGGGGTGCACTGCCCACGTTTCGGGAGGCTCTGGGCCATGCTAACGCCCTTTTGTTTCCCTGACTGCTGGAGTCAAGCGTGTTCACTTGTCACACTCGGCCCACACACGGGGGCTACTGCACAAGCGGCCCAGCTGGCACCCGAGACCTAGCAGAGCTTGGCATCTGATGGGGATTCATGGGCGGTATCCTTTTGTCAAACCACAGGTAGTCCAAATGTGTGTGTGTGGGGGAAATAATTGCTGGGGTCACCTATGACTCCGGGTGGTCTGTAAAAGCTGTGCCACTGGGCTGGGGGTGAGGGGACAGTTAGGCAGCGACATCAACTTCTAAGTCACCCCAGCGTGGCCAGGCGTCACGCTGACAAGAAGCCGCTCCATGAGATGGGGTGCTCAGGCCCCCTACTGCGCGGTCACGTTGAGGACCGGGTGCCTGGTTTCCAGCAGCTGGGGCGGGGGGCGTCACACTGAGCTGAGTCTCCCCGATCACGAGGAGCTCAGCCAGAGGAGGAGGCTCCTGCTCTCCCAGAAGGACAAATTCAGAGAGGTACGGTCCCTCCCCTGCGTCCTCCTCTTGATTAGAAAGGGTTGGAATCTGAGAAACCCATCATCCCATTCCTGCTCTGACAGCTATCCAGGGGAACTGGATGAGGTTTTTATTTTTATTTTTTTGCGGAACTGGGGATTGAAGTCAGGCCCTTGTGCTTGCCAGGCAAGCGCTTATTCTACTGGGCTATCTCCCCAGCCCTGGATGAATTTTTAACGTCTCCCTGAGCTCCTGTTTCCTTGAGACACATGTGAACCTGCCACAGACCACAGATGAGTCCACTTCTCAGTCACACCGTGGGTCGCTCCATGAGCATCTGGGCACAGTCAGTGAGATTGTGCACTTAAAGCAGCGAGCCGCCATCTAGCCCCTTGCTGGTCAGTGCGTCCGTCTGTCCATGCATCCACCCATGCATCCACTCAACCACCCACCCGCCCACCCACCACCCACCCATGCACCCACGCATCCCTGCACCCATGCATCCATTATCCATCCACACGCCCACCCATCCACCATCTGCGTCTATCTATTCCTCCATCTCTCCATTCGCCCACTCATCTGTTTTTCTACTTAAAGCAACAAACCATCAAATGCTTAGTAGGCACCTGCTCTGGGCCCCATGCCTGACGGATGAGTGCTCACCAGATGACATCCTAGCCTACAGAAAACTCACGTTCTGGGGGGTGGGGGGATGGGCATCAGCCAAGGGAAAAAGACCTGAACAGCACAGTAGGGGTGGAGGCTGAGTTCTGAAGCAACAGGGGCTGGGCTGAGGCTGCAGGTTGGGGAAGGCTTCCGGGGAGGTGAATGTGAGCACAGCCGACGGAAAGCTGAGGAGGACACGGGCCCAGGGCTCTGCCTGAAGAGCAAGCACCGGGAAGCCTCAGCTCGCAGACGTTATCTTTCTGCTTCCTCCCTCGCCCCCAGGCCCTCTCTGTCTTTCCTAGGCTTGGGCCCGTGTGTTGCTCAGGGCCTTGGAATGCTTTGCTGCCTCCCAGAAGCCTGGGGCTCCTTTCTCACTCTCTGTTCCCCACAGGGTGGACAGAACAACTGGGCTGTGAGGACGGTGAGGACCGGTTCCCGGGAGGGAAGGTGCCCAGTGTCCACGCCTCTGGGAACAGGGAGGACGGTGTCTCCCCCACGAGCCTGGGCTGAGGGCCCCACTCACCCAGCCACCGTGGCAGACGGATGTTTCTCGCACTGAGGCTGATGGAACTGCGGAGGAAGAGCCAGACGGCCACCAGGGTGAGGAGGATGGCGGAGAGGCGGAGCAGGCCTGTGGGCAAGGTTAGGGCGCTTTTGGCTGCACTTAGCCCAAGGGGCTAGACGAGCGGCCTGATCACCCCTCAAGAAGTGGGGTCAGAAGGCCCCATCTAGGCCTCAGGGCGGCTGTGTGAACCCCGGGAAGGATCTCAGCTGCCCTGAGCTGGCATCCCTCAGCTGCAGGATGGCTATGGCGACGCCCATGGCCTTGAGGCTGAGGCTTGCCAGGAAGGCATCAGCGTTACTGATTGGAGATAGGTTCCAGGGTCACTTGGGGTGGCAGGGTGGCCCCCACATTTTCCATCACTCCCCCTAAGGTTGACACATGTTGGACTCACACAGCCTCTCCAGACCTCAGGGCAGCCCTGGGTGCCCCAGCTTGACCTTGGGCCTCAGGTCCCACGGCCCATGGCATGCCAGATGAGGAGTGAAAGGCACTCAAACACGCAGCCTCCCTCGGTCCTCACACGGGCCCGAGTGCTTGGTGCTACCGACCACCCTCACTTTACCAATGAGGAAACTAGGAGGGAGCGGCTTCCCCGTGTCACTGGGCTAGCAAGGGACAGTGCTGCCGAGTGCTCAGAGCTGCTAGGGGAGGAACGCGGAGTATGCGTGTGCGTCTCGTGTTTGGCGCCTCGGTTTCCCTATCTGTACCAAGGCAGTAGGGTCTGAGGGTGGGGACAGAGGACCTTGGCCTTCCTCATGCCCAGCCTTGCGCTTCGGGGATGCTGGGAGAGCCCCCTTGAGGTCGCTATTTTGTGTCTGATTCCTGCCAAGGGCCTGGTGCTCCCAAGGTGGGGCTCACCACTGGGGTTCTTTGATGGAGACCACTACGGAGCAGCTCTGAGCAGGACTTGAATTAACCAGTGGCCTTTGCCTGTTTACCTGTGGGTGTGTCCAAAGCCCAGGCTGCTTGTGGGGAGATGGGGGGGGAGAGGGGGGGCTCAGAGGACGCGAACCTCTGCGAGTTACTGGTCCTTAGCGAGGCCTGCAATGGTGGGGGGAAGCTGTGAAGCCTCAAAGGGTAAGACAAGGCCTGGGGAGAGGATAGCTTAGTGGCATAAGCGCCTGCCTGGCAAGCACAAGGTCCTGAGTTCAATATTAGGTAGCGCGCACACACACACACACACACACACACAAAGATAAGACAAGGTCATAGCCAAAGACCACTGGATCCAACCTCAACTAGATAAATAGCCTGGAGCCTCAGGCATTCCACTCCTGTGGGGGGACGGATGAGCTTTATTCCTTGCTCGGAGAAGTCCTTGAGTGGTTCCGCCCCTCTCCCTTGTTCTGATAACTAAATAAATACTGGCCACCCAGAGAGGGTGTTGGTCCTAGTCCTGAGGAAATCTGGAATTCCACCAGAGGGCTCTGGTCCTCCTGGAGCCCTGAAATCATTCCATGTGTCGCTTTTTACTTAGCCTTTGCCTTCCACTTGTTTGGGACACAATGGACCCCATCAGACTGCAGTAACTAAGGCAGACTATGCACCTGATAATTCTGACTGGCGGGGCCATTGTGCCAAAATCTCTCCAGCCCTCAGCCTAGAGGCAGGAAACTGCGTCTTCTGTTCTTCCTGCTGTCCCTGGCTTGGTTTTCTCTTGGGACCCTGGCCAGCCCATTGGAGAACAGAGACACCAATGCCCCTGAGCCCCGGATGGGCAGATCCTGGGGACAGAGAGTGCCTCCCAAGTGCCCCACTGTGAGAACCCTCAGAGCCAGGTCCTACCTGACACTCTCATCACGGCCAGATGAAGGGTGTGGCTCAGGGTCCGTGGTAGCCTAAGTAGAGGAGAAAATCAAATTGGAAGGTGGCACCTGGCGCTGGTGCGTGAGCAAGGGTGCAGCAGCTTCTTTGTGGCTCCACCAGCCTCAGCATATGCACCAGGGCCAGAGCCAGAGGGAGAAAGCTATTCGCAGAGCACATGCAGTGGGACAGAGCAGGTCCCATCAGGGGCTGGGAGTGTGGGGCTGGGGAGTGTGAGAGGGAGACACAAAGGGGCAGTGACCACGATCCCTGGGGCTCCTCGCTCCTCGTTTCCTCTTCTCGGTCTTCACCTCCCTTTTGCTCACGTCTCTGGAGGTTTCTGTCAACTGCCCCATTTTTTTCTAAGTGTAGCAATTCAATAGTAGAGGAATGTGCGGTCTGCAGGCACTGCCTCTTGGATGGTGCTAGGACTGGTGCCTACACATTGCCCCAAAATCTCATGTGGTCATAGGTGGGGCTCTTCATAGGTGACAGGTGTAGGGTGTGATGTGTGGATCAAATATTTGATGCTGGGATCAAGGGTGTGTGGTTATAAAATTATTTCACTGATTGATATGGCATAAATCTGGGTTTGGATAATGGGAAGGCCCATGTTGGCTATGGGTGGTGCCACCCAAGGGGTAGGTGGCCTGGAAGGGATAAAACAGAGAGGTATGTTGTTGCTGCCTGCTGCCTGCTGCCTACCCTGCTTTGCCATGAACTGTTTATACTCTGTGCTGTCCTTCTGCCATGCCACCCTGCTTTGGAGCCAGTCAATTATGGACTGGAACCTCTGTGAACTATGAGCCAATAAACTTTTCCTCCTTTAATTTTAGGTGTCAGATATTTTCTCTCAGCTATGAGAAAAGTAACTAAGAGAGATGATTTGATTTATTCACTCATTCGTCCATCCCCCCACCC